>JAKCPB010001123.1:0-110639 GCA_021442155.1 Cymbidium sinense | reverse complement strand
AAGAAAATAAAAAAACCTAAACCTAAACCTAAAACTAAAAATAAAAAATAAAACCTAAATCTAAAAAATTAAATAAAAATAAAACTAAATTGAAAAAAATAAATGTAAGCCTAAACCTAAACCTAAAAAAAACCTAAACTAAAATAAATAAACATAAAATAAATAAACCAAACTAAATAAGAATAAATAATTAACCTAAATAAAAATAAAAAATTGACCTAAATAAAAATAAAAAAAAAAATAAACTAAAATAAATAATAAATAAACTAAATAAACCTAAACCTACCAGTTTAGTTTTTTTTTTAAATTGTAAACCCTAAACCCTAAATCTAAATCCTAAACCCTAAACCCTAAATAAAACTAACCTGACCTAAAGCCTATACCTACAACCTAAACTACAACCTAAGCTAACCTAAACCCTAAACCCTAAGAATAGAACCTTGATGGTCGAAACATCATCATCAATTGGGCTCAATCTAGATCTGACCTGTCATGAAGGAGGATGCAGATTATCATGTGGTGGTGGGGATCTAGAGGTGCTGGATGTGGAGGTGGTGGTCGAGCAAGGTGATAATGGAGGTGAGGAGCGATGGAGGTTAACAGGTGGTGGAAAAGGGAGAGAGAGGATATGATGGAGGATCCCGCTACTGAGAGAGGTGGGGGTTATTCTAACTAAAACTAAATAATGGTCGACCGATTCTACTATCTAGTGTTTTGATTTGCTCTATTAGTCCTCATTTTTATCTATGTCATCGCTCTTAGAAAACTTGGGATGCTACTTGGTTTATGAAAATGAATAGAAGAAATGTTGAATTTGAATTTATTCTCTAAAAAGAAACCCAAACTCTAAAACCCTAAACACTAAACTAAAACTTAAACCAAACTATAAACCATAAACCTATTCCTAAACCCTAAACCTTAAACTAAACTCTAAACTAAAACCCTAAACCATAAATATTAAAACCCTAAACCTAAACTCTAATTTTAATCTAAACTCAAAACCTAAACCCTAAAACCCTAAAACCCTAAACCTTAAACCCTAAACCCTAAAACCTAAAACCATAAACCCTAATCCTAAACCTACAAACCCTAAAACCTAAACTAAACCCCAAACATTAAACCCAAATCTAAATCCTAAACCTAAACCCTAAACTAACCCTAAACCCTAAACCTTATACTAACCCTAAACCTTAAACTTTAAACTTTGAATAAAGATATCATTAGGGGTAAATACAAAGAATGACTTAATCCTAAGTTATGGTAGAAAGAAAATGTCTTCAAGAGACTTTCCTTGACTATTAGAGATTTGAATACCTAAAATAACCCTAAATCATATTATAATACCATATATTATAGTATAATGTATCATCATATATTTGAGCATGTAGATGTGTTTTGGATGTTATAAGATGTTTTGAAATGTTTTAGTATATTATGCCCTATAGTCTATATTAATATAAATCATAAAAATATTGATTTAATAAATTAGATGATGAAATTTGTTAAATTTGAAGTGGGAATTATTTGTAGTACCAAAGGTGTGCCACTTGTAGTAAAAAAAGTAAGATTTTATGTTCAAAATAAATATTATATGTTGTAGATAGTATAGCATCATATATCATAATATATTATTCTACATTTTAAATTCTTTTCGTATTTTACAATCATGTAGTTGATCCTACACTAGCATTATTTATAAAAATGTTGATCTAGACTTTAAAATGGTGGAATTTTGCCAAATTCATAATAAGTAAAGCATGGCATCATAATATATTTTTCAATTTAAAATATGTATGTGATATGACTAAAATATATAGTTTTTATTATTTAGACTAATTTTATGATTTTTTATCTTAAGCAATCCCTTGTGATGTGATATGCAATATAATATAATATAATATGTTATAGTGTATTATAATATAGGATGCCATAACATAGTGTAGCATCATGCATTACAACATACTATTGTGTATTACTACTTGTTGTTTAGCATATTTAGTTTGTTATAGTATGATGTAGTAGAGTTTGTACTGGTATAATTCATAAAAATATTGATTTATAGGCTAAGATGATGGGATTTTGCCAAATTTAAGGTAAGTTTTAGGGAACATCTTCGTGGTGTCATTTAATCAAAAGAATGGAATTTTGCATCCAAAATAAATGTTCATTTTTCAACCAAATTTTATAAATTTTTTGCTTAGAGTGATTCATTTTACGGTGTAATGTAAGATAATATATTACATGAAAGCATATTAAAATATAATGTACATAACAATATAACTTCACATATATATGAATGTGGTGGTGTGTTACTAACTACTATACATTGGGTCAAAACTCACATAAATGTTAATTTGAAGGTTGAGATTGAAGAATTTGGCCAAATTCATGGCACAACCAAGAAGCAACACCAAAATTTTGCTATTTTGTACCATTTCTAATGGAAAATAACAGTTTTACATCCAAAATGAACATTATTCATATTTTGTGAAAATTTTGTTATTTGTTCCTTTTAAGTGATTCTAATGAGGTCTAATGTTAGACAATATATTATATTATAACAAATTATAATATAGCATCATATATTATAATATAATATAGTGTGTTAATTCCTAAACCCTAATATGTTTAGCATGATATTGTATAGTTAGTTTGAGCTTGCACCATCACAAATCATAAAATGTTGATTACAATGTTAAGATGATGTAATTTGAATGAATACAGTGTTAGGCTTTTGGTTGAAGTATTAAAGGTGTGCATAATAGAAGAAATAAGATTTGATGAGAATTCCATATCAAGGACATGGAGGAGATCAGCTAAGGAATCACACATGCATTAGACATGACATGTGAGGGGTCTATGTCGACAACATAGAAGAAGAAAATCTGTTGATGATAAGGTTTGAATTTGATTTGATTATATGCTTTATGGAAAAAAGATTTGCTGGGGATAAGAATCTGTAATCCATCAGGGATTAAGATCGAATAGACTTTAATTTGTTTTATTTTAATTGGAGGCACATCTGCTAGATATATGGGCTCAGTCTGGGATCGGTATATGAACCTTCCACTAGGGAAGCGTGTTTGCTATGTTGGGATTTGGATTTGAGTTTGATTTCATAGATTTGTTGGGATGTATCCACTGAATAAGTTTGGTTGGGTTTCTTTGATTTAACTCTACCAGAGGAATTGGTTTAATTTGGCTCCATTAGGGAGGTTGGTTTTGAATTTGATTTGCTTGACTTGTTTATATATGATTTGGGGCTCCAAGGAGAAGGTGTGATTTAACTCCACCGGGAAAAACTAGATTGAGTTTAATTTAACTGAAGTTAATGTATGACTGCAGTGTGATGGACCCAAGAAGGGGCTATATCAACCTTGACCTACCTCGTTTATAAATCCAAAGGGATAGTCTACCCCATGGGTAGAGCTAGCCAACCTGGGGTTGCCTTTCGTGCAACGACATGCTAGGAAGAAGGCATAAAATTATATCTTCCAAAGTGAGGAACAACCACCGGGTGACCATTGGACAACAAATCAAATTAGATGACTACTAAGTGAATGTCGGGACTTATATCAACTAAAAAAGTAGTCGATTAATTTTATCTTAATTTCATGTTATTTGATATGGTTTGGTTTAGTTTGATTTCAAATTGAGGGCATATCCATTGGAGAGATGGCCAAATTTGATATATTTAATTTATGGACTATGTTATGGACCCACCGAGAAGGGCTATATGAGACTTATCCTATCTCATTTATAAATCCAAAGGATAGTCTACTAGCTGTAGAGCTACAACCTAAGGGGTTGCCTTTTGGTGCAATATAGGAAGAAGGTGTAGCACACTTACATCTTCTAAAGTAGGAATACTAGTGACCAATTGGTACCACAAAATAGAACTCAACTTAGGGAGACTATGAGTGAATGAGGGACTTATATCAACTCAAGAGTAGTCGCAATTCCTATAAAGAGTTTTGACACTACCTTAAAGATAGGATGCCGCTGGAAAAGGTACCGCTAGGTGTCCTCCTAATCCACAAGTGAATATATATTTTGTTTATATATTTGCATGGACCTTGTTGGGACCACACGAAAGGGCTATGTCCCTTGACTTATCTCGATTTATCGGACCAAGTGAGAATCAGACACAGATAAATTCTCCAACCATGGGGTGGTTAGGAAAGGGAACCTAATAATAGTAACCTGGTAGTGTCTAAATGGGGTTGCAAAGGATGTGATCCAAATATAGTGCCCATAGAGGAGGTGATGCAGCATCCTAGCCCCGAAAAGAAAGCCCAAAGGTGTATGCCAACTCAAGGAGAAAGCATAGCAGACTTACATCTGCCATGAGTGGTGTATCCTAAGGTTTGAGAACCAACCAACCTAAAGTGTATCCGTCATCATGAGTGGTGTATCCATCAGCATATCCAAAACCAACCAACCTTAGGTGTTCGTCAGTGTGCAATGATCAATATGGAAAGAAAGCATGTAGGCTTAAAAATTTCCAAGCGAAACTGATCATTAAGATAATCTATCATCCAAGCATATATTATCTCGACCTAGACTAAGTGGGGAGCCGAGGAAGGACTAGACCCATACTTGAAGCAAGTGGAGGGAAGGAGGGGACTTATCCTAAACCTCAAATATACAAATAAGGCACAAAGGCTAATCCAAGAATAAAGTGTAGACTCACATCCTCTTAAATGAAACCAACATGAGGTAGCTTACCACCACATAGTAAGACCTACCAAACTAACAAGGCACTCGTGTAGTGGCTAAAGAAGGAAAGTGTAGCTTACATCCTCTAAAGCAAGAAGACCAGGTGACATAATAGCAGAGACATCATCACCCAAAGCAGAGTGAGTGCCGCTTGGGTTATCTCAACTTATAGTAGCCGAGAAAGATATGTATTTATTTTATATGTTTGTGTGTATTTTGTGTTCGTGTTGTGTCGATGAAGGATAGAATGCTCGGTTCCTTACACCTACCCTAAACATGTGGGGATTTATAAATAAAAATACTTTTAGCATGGAACATAATGAATTCAAAATAGAATTTTCATTGATGATAATTATTTTCAAACATGATTTATAATATTTCTTTAAGTAGAGCATGTTGATTGGAAGCATTGGGAGCTCTCCTTATGATTAATAAATAAGATCCTCTTAGTAGGCCTTCTATGGCAAAAGGGCCTTCCTGGGTTCAAACTTGCCTCCCCAATGGGCAACAATCGTCCTGAACTAAAATAAGCTCTCCTACTTGAAAAGCTCTAGACCCAAACTTGTTATAAGCTTGAATCATTTTAGCTTTGTACAACTCAAGTTTTAGCATACCGCAGCGTCTCTCCTCCAAACCTTGATCTCTTCTAACCGTAACTTAGCATTCTACTATGTTGTGATCTTGCTACCTTCAACTATCCTTAGTGATGGAAGTTGGACTTCTAATAGCTGAACCCATACACCAAAAAGAGAAAGGAGACTAAGTTGAGTTCTATATGTGGTGTAGGCCCACAAGGCTTCAACTAACTTCATGCCATTATCACTTATTGTTGAGTGTCTTCTTTAGATTTAGATGATAGAAGGCTTCTAAGCCATTTTCCTTGGGTAGTTGATGGTATAATATCTCCAATCTATGTTGTATCTTGAGCAAAGTTGTTGATCTGTTCTTGAATGGTACTATTATATATAATTCATCAAGGCACTCAACCTATATATATGGTTCCTAAAAAATTGACACACCGAAGCTATGACCTCTGAGTGAAATTGCCCATTTGCAAAAGTACCGAGTAAGATGAATCGATGACCCTTGGAAGAAAGAGGAAATTACTATGTTGGTACCCCAACACTAATGGCCATGAGGCTAATGTAGATGTAGAATGTTGGGTGGTTAGTGTAGGACCACACCGTATTTGACATTGGTGGTATCACTAGCCGTATCCTTTTGATCATTGAATAGTATCCTAGTCTCTTGATCTTGGCTTCCATCTTCAACTGATTGGCTACATAATCGTGTGTACCTCACCATCTTACTGCTTGTGCTTGTCTAAATAACATAACCACATTTGATTGAAAGACTGCTAAAACAAGAAATCATCCACAAGAGCATAGGAAAGTGCTCTTTATTTCATCTACTTGGCTTGGTACTTCTTTTGAGATAGTTTTACTTTATTTAGGTAATCTATGAATGGTTTCCTCCAATCTAACTCCTCATCATTCTTGGCAATGGTAACCTCCCTTTAAGAGAGTACTTTTTGATGAGTTCAATATCAATATAAGATTTTGTCTATTTTGGACCTTTATTGATATGGACTCATCCCCATTGCCAACCTCTTGGCAAGCTTGGCTAAAGCATACATTATGGTGTTCTCTCATCGGAATCTTATAAATGGTAATCTCTAGGATTTGCCAACAACCCCATGGTGTACTTGTGATAGTGATGGAGCTTGAGCTTTATAACCTAATAGACCCATGATTTGGTTGATAACTAGTTGAGAATCAAAGATGTTGATTATGGATGCTTAGAGTAATAATTACTAATAAATCGAGCCTCATATTTGACTTCATTATTATATTGGAAGGATGATATGAGAATCACATCACATCACTGAGTTAAGAGAACTATTCCTGCCTTTAGAATAGTAGATTGTGGTCTTCTTCTCCTTTTGAGAGGAAGTTGCACCATCAATGTACATCTCCCAAAGTGAATGCTAGTATCCCTAAATTCATGATTTGTTCATCAAGGAGATCATCACTAAGAGAGTTAGCAGAAGTGGTGTCGCTAAGAAATCCACTAGCTTGTCCTTTCCAGGGTATGAAGGTAATGTCAAACGAGAGGATCATGGACCATCATGCCAACCATCCGATAGATTGTGTCATGAGATATTGTAGTGGATTGATCCTAGAGATTAAGTTCACTTTATGAGGAAGCATGTAGTAGCTTTTGGGATGCAATGATTAAAGCTAAGCAATGCTTCAATGGGTGGATAATTAGCTTAGAGGATTAGATGATGTTGAGTAGTACATTTTCCTTCCTTCATCATTTGCTTGGGCCAACAAAGCACCAAGGGAGTCATCTAATGTAGTGTAAATGTATGACAAGATTGGCTAAAATGGCATCGTAATGCTTGATGTATTCAAGGCATGCTCATAATTATCATCCCACTTGATTGGCATTCTTTTGACAAGTGAAGAATGGTGACATCTTCCATTGGTTGGATATAAAGCATCTTAGAATGATTCGATTGAGTTAAACTTTTAGGGGTGGCATTTCTAATTTCACCTTAATCTTCTCGATCGATTTCCTCTAGTTAACAACAAACCCAAAGAATTTCCAAGCTACTCCAAATGCACACTTCAATGGGTTCATTTTGAGGTTAAATTTTCTTAACTATTTGAAAACTACTCTCAAAGAGATGTCTTCCTTTTCTACTTTTGACCACAAGATCATTGACATAGCACTGACTTGATGATGAATGAGTTCATCAAAGATTTGAGTCATAGCCGGTATGTAGCACCAAGCATTTTAAGGTTGAAAGGCATGACCTTATAGTAATAGATTCTGATCGGGGTTCTAAAAGTGTTTCTTTTATCTTTAGGCCATCTTTATTTGGTTATTTCTGATGAGCCATCCATGAATAAGAAGTATGAGATGAGGCAATGTCTACCATCGCTCTAGATTGGTAGTGGAAATTCATCTTTGACATGCCTTATTTAAATCTCTAAATCAAGTATATATGAATTTGGCCATTCATTTTCTTAACTGGGATGATGCTAAACTAGGTAGGTATTTTTCTTCCTAGATGAAGCCATCGCTTTCTTGACTTCATAAATGACCTATTATTCTATAATCACATGCATCTAGGAGCTTGCTGATAGGTTAGCAGTAGCTCTATTATTAGTTTATGGACGCTATGTTAGAGCCAATCAGGCATCTCTTCATAACTCCATGCAAGCAATCCTTAAACTCAATAGCTAACTAAGTCATTGGTTTTAATTTCATTCAATAAAGAATGATGTATGTCGGGCGGATCTTCTTTAGTTCCTAAGTTGATTTCTTGAGCTCATCAATGGTTGACTTATCTCTTCTTCAAACTGGTGCATCTTTGACTTTAAAATCATCTGATCATCAAGTTTCTAAGCATAGCCCTCATATGAGTTAATGTGACTTGAAAAGAACCTATCGATTCCAAATGATGATGACTAGCAAGAATCATCATCATCGACCCATTGTACCAAATCCTAGTGTTAGTCTTGATTGAGAGCTTTTGCATTTGTTCCATATTTTTTTTGAAGTAGTATGACCTGCTTTGACCAAGTATGGGATTAACCCTTTCTTTGCTAAATTATGAACACAAGGGAAGTACTAATCAAAGGTAATTATTATTAAACCTTTATATGAATCATCCTCAAGTTCTACATCAACTTCTTGACTTGAGGATGATGCTCCTAGAAAGAACCTCAGTCTTCACTTGTGATGACTTAGGGGCTTCCTTAACTACCAAACCCTCAACTTTTGAGAGGAAAGTGGGGTTAGAGCTAAGGTTCCCAAATGCCTAACTATTTCACATATAGACTGATACACTTATGCTTTTGGAGCCCGTCTTCATCGCTATCTAGCTCAAGTGTCACCTCCAAGGGAATCTACTAGAAGAGATCTAGTGTGCTAACCATATAAGACTCATCCTATGAACTAGATTCTACATCTATATGGATAGTGTACTCTAGTTGGGACATATCTTCTTTGGGTGGCCAATAAAGAGGTTTTCCCCCGATTGCCTAACCCGGCCTCTTCCTCCTTGGTGGAGTCATCCTACCCATATGTTTGAATAGTAATGAACTATGGGTGGAATTTAATGTTAAGATCCACTTCCTCCTCCAAGTTTATTTTCCTCCCTTTATTTTCTTTTCCATTTTCTTTTGTTTTCTTTTCTTTTCTTTTCTTTTTTTAAACTTGGCCCAAGTTTGAGAATAGACTTGTTGATTTTGAGGGAGGTAGTAAGTCGCATCCTCATATATGCCAACCTCATGAACTAAATGGCTTGATCTCCTTGACATAGTAGATGATCCCACATCTCACAAACTTCATACATTGATGTAGAGGATGGAACTATGTTGTTCTCATGTATCCATGGTCTCACAAAAAAGTGTTGAAAGATGTATCCAGTATATAATGTGAAACATGGCTTTTCTTCCAATCATCTATCTCCAAGGGCAACACTATGGAGCCCAATGCATTGACCTCACTTTGGAGTGCATTCAATCTTCTTACCTTAGACTTAGAGTCTTCTAACAAGACTTCCTAGTCATAAGACACTTCTAACAAATATGTAAACACTTAACCTAAGCCTAAAGACTTAGAAGGTAACCATAGGATTAGGTTATGCCTTAGGGATTAGGATAATCCACCCACCCTACAACCCAAATCCAATCCATGTTCACCTTCTCAAACCAAACCTCAAGTTCAATTCAAGCATCAGATCCAAATCCAAGCCCAAATTACAAAACCAAATGATTGAAGCCCATGATCAAATCCAAACATGAAACCCTTCCTAAGCCATATGACCTATCCAATGGACTTAGCCAAATCTTAATCCAAATCAATCCAAAATCAATTTTTTCATAATCAATTTATATCTTCAATCATCTTCTAAAATATAAATCAAATCTACATTCAAATGATCAAAACTAAATCAAACTAAATCAAATTAAATCAAACCCTTCCTAAGCCATATGACCTATCCCATGGACTTAGCTAAATCCCAAATCAATTCAATTTCACTGATTTTCTCAAAAATAAATCATATTATCAATTATCTTCATAAATGAAAATATACATTTAAATCATCAAAACTAAATCAAACCAAAAAAAATCCAAACCTAAGCCACATGGCCCAATTCCATGGACTTAGCCAAATTCTTCATTCCAAAACCCAAATTCAATTGATTTTCTAATAAATCAATCATACCTTCAATCATATTCACAAATATAAATGAATTCTATAATCATCAAGCCAAACCAAAATCAACTCAAGTAACCTAACTTAACCTCTCTTGATTTGAAATGTTCAAATGAACCAAAACTCATTTGAACCCAAGCCACTGTAAATTGAATTTATATATCAATCCCAAATACATATATAAACTCAACTAAATCAAACAACCCAAAATCAAGCCAACTAAACCCAATTGGTCCACTTGACCCATAGTGGCTAATTTGACCTATTTGAGCCAAGTTCTAATCCTACCCAAATTGGATTGAACTAAGCCGATCAAAACCTCCCATCATGATTGTTGATCACCCTAGTTGATCAATTATCACAAATTGTCAAAAGTCAACTTGGTCATTTGACCAAGTCAACCCTTAACCCATATGAACCCAAACTAGCCAACAACCAAGCCAAATCCCTTGAAACTAATGATTCATACCAAATCAAAATCAATATTTGAATATGACTTGACCTTCAATTGAGTCAAACCAAACCCAATTGGCTCTGACCATGTTATTGACCCTAAAAGACCAAATTGGTCAAATGAAAATATAAACCAAATTGATTGCAACCAATGGCTCAAGTTCATTCCAAATTGATTGTTGAACTTGACCAAAGTCATGAACCCAATTGAACTTAATTGACTTTAGCCTAAATTGACCTAAAGGTTCAAGTTGGCCTAAATCAAAACCAAATCCAAATTAATTTAAACCAAAGCCTAAAACCCAAACCAACACCCAACCCAAGCCATTTGGCTAATTTGGTCAAATTTTCAACTTAATCCATTTGACCCAAATGTATTCAAATAAGCCAAAATCAAATCTAAGCCAAACTAAACCAAACCAATTGAACCAACACATCCCAAATGATCATATGAACTTGACTTAACCCTTGGTTTGACCTTTTGACCAATTGGTCAACTTGACCCAACCTAACCTTTGACCTAAATGAGTCAAATTAAGCCAAACCTAACCAAATCAACTCCAATTGACTTGAAGTTTGGGCTAACCCACTCTTCACTATCATTTCAAATCTTCCAAATCAAATCCAATGCCAAATGATAATTCTACCCTTGGGTCAAGGGCATCACATGAGACAAATCACCCATGTAAGTGGTCATTTCCATTCCTTGGCCACTTGGTTTCTCCCAATGGTCCACTTAGGCACTGTGGACACCCCAACCCGACACAAGGTGGTTGGGTCTTCCATGACCCATGGGAGGTGAAACCTCACCCTCCCCAAAAAGCATTTGAAACCCTTAGACACCCATGATTCCTCCTTGGCAACCACCTCCACACCTTCAACCAACCAAGCTGAAGCCAACTCACCTCCCGCACCACAACTGAGATGGTCAAACGGCCACTAGCCAAACCCAATCCCACCGTCAAGAAAGATGGGGTATACACCCTCATTTCCACTCAAACACACACAAAAAATCATTCCTTGAGCTCTAGCCAGCTAGAGACCTAGATAAAAGCCATTCCCTAAGCTCCAAAAATCATTCCTCAATCACAAATGCCATTCTCAATCAAATAAGACACTCCCATTTTTACCTAGCTTCCCATTTCTTCATCAAACTTAAATTAACATTGCACACCTTCCCTAGGCCTCATCGAAAAGAACAATCATCTCCCAAGCTTCCTCATCAAGGTGGGACTTCATCAAAGTCGAGCTCCAAATTAAAGTTCATTGCCTCTAAGTGAACATCAAGGAATTGATCCAATTGTGGTGTCAAAAGAGCTTCATCTCCTGTGATGAAGCTTCCTCAATCATTGAGCCATCTTTGAGCTCCAATGAGGCGCTTCCAAATTGATCCTAAGAAAAAATGAGTTGGAGCTTTTGAAGAAAACTTTAACATCGTGATCTTGACCGCTGTATCTCAATGAGGTGGATGGGATCCTTAGATATTGAGTCAGTGATCAAGGAGCAATGGCGATGAACCCATTCTCCCACATGTGACATTAGATCAAAGCCTATTTATCGCATCAATGGACATCATGATAAGATAAACAATCATTTAATCATATTTAAATTATACCATTAATCTATCATTGGATAAAATTATCCATCGCCCCATGTAAAAAAAAAATTTAATTTTAAGTACTAATTAGATAATTATCAAAAGAGCATCAACCTAATTAAACATGATTCGTTAATCTCTTAATTAATTATTTTAATTTAAATAAAAAAATTAACAAAGAATCATAAAAATAACAAAAATATAAACAAAATAATAATTTTAAAGGTATTTCAAAGGAGAATCAATTAAAATGATCTTAACTAATTTTGAATAGTAATTATAATTTAATTACAAAATTAATTAGCTTAATTACTCTTTAATTACTGAGCAATTAATCCCAAATTAAAATAATTTAATGCATGATCTTACCTATGATTTTCTTTTTATTTATTTTTCAAGGTAATTAATTGACTAATTAAACCTTAACTACTTATTGTAATTAATCATTAATTAATCCCATAATAGTAATAAATTGGTTAATTAATTTTATTATTCATTTTCAAATCAAATAATCTAATGGGAAGCTTTCCTAAGTTCATTTATTTTTTTTTTTTAAAATGAAATTTAATTAAGATCTTACCAATTAATTAAATCATGTTAGATTTGGTATGTCATTTCAATTCATGCATCCATTTTCAAAATCAAGTAAAATAAAATGTATTTCCTTTATGTAAGCTTGCATGTGTTGATTTAATTTAATATATGTGTGGCTATTATCACTATTAAATCCAAATGTATTTTTCAAAAGCTTATAAATGAATAATTATATTTGTTCGATGCTAGTTATAAATACATAAGAAATGCATGTGCTTAAAGCTTAAGTGTATGAATGTTGAGTTATCTTTCCTCTATTCAAGTGTTGATTTATATAAGATTGAATGGTAATGGGTATATAGTCTAGACATCCCGGGAATATGAGGCTTTAGCTAGTGCCATGGAGGCCATTTGATTACCTCACTTCCCTAGTTTATCAACAACACATACCCATTTGATTTCATTCTTATGTATTTCAACATTAGAATTTGGATAGAGCTTTAATTCATATATATAAATGATTCAATAAAAAATATACAATCTTTTCTTGGTTTTCTTTCCCTCATTTATGTATACATCCATGTGTGTCCAAGAAAAGCAAGTATACTATCTGGACATCCTAGGAATACGAGGCTTTAGTTAGTGCCAAGGAGGTCATTTGATTACCTCACTTCCATGGTTTAATAAATGACTATACTTGCCTATATCTTTGTACATGTATATGTATATGTCATTAGTAAATGAAAATCCCATTTGACATTAAAATTGCATATGCATTCATAATTGACTAAGTGGTTAAATTAATTAGCCATATGATTTGGAGCTTACTGTATGTTCATGTATACAATTTACATATGTTTGAATGCAAATGGGTATATAAGCTAGACATCCCAGAATATGAGGTTTAGCTAGCTCCAAGGAGGTCATTTGATTAGCTCACTTCGGTTTAACAATGGCACATGCCTATTTAATTTCATTCTATGTCCTTTTGTATAAGAATTTGATAAAGTTTTAAATTAATATGTTTAAATAATTTAATCAAATAAAATATAAATTCAAAACATACACATACATTCATGATTTAATTGTGCTAAAATAGTTGTATGTATACACTTAGGATTAATTAAATCATTTAATAAGACATTCAATAAAGAGAACTAAATCAAATTAATATACTTTAGAAAGTGACTTAAGGTAGGATGAAAGAGGGCAATCCTCTTTTCCTCTCTTTATAACACTTAGTTGCTGTGTAATCAAATGAAATAAAAGAAAACACAAATTAAAATTCTCAAATCAATTAAACTACTTCAAGTGAAATCAACCTTTCATGTTAAATTGAATCCTTATACACTTAGAAAATACAATAGTAATGCCTAACAAGACTTACCACACAAGCCTTACACACATTAGAATTAAGTCACCACTTATAGCTCTAAGTTAGATGTATGATGATATATGTTTTGTTTTATGATGCATTATTTTAGATTGAATGTTAGGGTGTATGCTTCATAGATTGGATGATAGGCAAATTTTAGCCTAATCATGTTTTTGCAAGGGATAATGCTTAAGAGCTTTAAATGTGAGTGCTCTTTTGTAGGTTGCTTAAATCCTTAAGCATAATCCAAGTTAGGACACGGGGCTTAGTTACCATGTGTAGGTGCTAAGTCCAAATTATAAATACAATTGCTTGGGATTATATGTATATTTAACCTCTATTATAGTGTAGAGATTTACTTTTCCCACATAAATGTATTTTTTGCAATAGAATAGGATTAGTGCTATGGGGATTAGATGAGAAGCTAGAAGGCTTTTCCCCTGGTGATGCCTTTAAAGTAAGCAAAATTAAAGAAGGAACCAAATTTAGAAATGGAGATCATATTTAATATAATTATAATTTCATATTCCTTTATTCTTTATGATAGTTTATATAATTGTTTGATGTTTTGTTTACATTATGCATGATGATATGCTTTTGATAGTTACTTAAATGATTGATGCTTTAATGTTTTGCTTGGATACGATTAGGATCTTAGGTAAAAAAAACTTTTCTACCCAACTAATCACTCATAACTAAATTTTAAACAACTCATAACCTCATCATAAAGCCGAAGACATAAATAAGATAATTAAAAGATTTTGCAACCGCTTAGCTATATGGTTATATGTTTCACATCATGCATGCATATTCTTTGATGATAAAGGAATGCTTGACTTGTGAGGGCATCCCTTGTGGTGGAGAACACCTTCTTCTAGTTTATTTGACCCATAACCTATTTCATCATACATTTATGCATAATAAATCCTAAAGCCTCTAAAAATGATGTCTATAATGAAATAAAATTTGAAAGGATTTTGCATCTATAGTGTCATACCATACCACTCATGCTCTACCTTTAAGAAGTGTTTAGGACTTTAGTCTCTTTCTAATTAAATAACTACCCCTAGCTATCTTGCAATTCATAAGATTGGATTATATGGTTTTAAAATTGTAGGAGGAGTTAGTCGACCACTGTGAATTATAAGTCCGTTGAATTTATTCTCTTATGGAAGTTACCCTTATGTCCACCTATCGCTTAGATTTAGGTCATGCTTTAGCTTGTACTAAAGCTCCTAGATTTAGGATTTATAGCATCTATTTCTTTGGGCTGCACATAAATCCTCATCTCTTAGGCATTCCCACAACCATGTTGGTGGATTACAAGCCCTAGTAATCTAATTAAATTTCAACTCAAAACATATAAATCTCCTCAACTTCAAAATTATAAAGCCTAATCATAGGATAGATTGGAATGCTCAAGGCTTTCTAATATCATGAGCATTTCCTACTTATTTTAATTGGATTCCAAAAATAAGTCTTCTCCTTGAACTTTCCCAATTGATTTTCCAAATATATCCAATCCTTTGATAGTCTAACCTTGAAATCTTTTTAGATGATAATTGTCTACTTTGATCGAGAGTATTCTTAAGAAATTTCATTTCCTAAGATATAATTAACTATGGAGGCTTGCCTCCATAGAGAACTTAAGAACCTAGTTTAATATAAACCCTACTTTATTCATTCATGTAAAGTGGAGAAAAATCTCTAGTACATTCATAGACCCATCATGCCTTAGGAGTCCTTATTACATGATTAGGTCTATTATGTGATGTTTTTATCTTTTGAGATAGTACATCATGCCCTCAATGTTATACCCAATCACCTCGAAAAGTACCCCACCTACGATCTACGTGGTGTCCCCCACCCCCCACCCCCCATAAATCCAAAAATAAACACCACAAGGCCCTCTCACATTGTTCATTGAATCCTCTCAACATCATCCTTTCTTTTGGAGTTTGGTGACGATCTTCAAGCAAGGGTTCTTAGACTCATAAATTGATTAATACACCTCAACCGTAACTATGGATAGCCTATATCTCCAACATCCACTATAATATAAAGAGGCGTTGTGCTCCATCCCTAGAGTAAGTCTTCATAATGTAATTCTAAGATGTCCTTCGAGTGGCATGCCTCCTCTTTAGTAGCATGAGCTAAGCATATCTCTAGATCAAGTAAGGCCTTGATTAGAGATTCCCTCATCTCTTTGGATAAGATAAGGGCATTGCATATGCTTAACTTAGCTAGAAACTTTCTAAGGTGAGCTGAGACATTGTAATCAACTCGCTTGGTCCTCCAAGCATATCCATGGGTGGAGCATCCTATGGAGGGCACTCCACTGGAACCAATGACTTGCTTACCCTTATCCCGAGGTGTTACCATAAGAGTAGACATTGCCAGATAGTTGACTTCAATGACTTCTTGGAATGATGAGCTTGTGGAAAATTCTACCTTTCATCAGCATACCTAGCTTTTCTTATGGGATCCTCGAGAGTTGACTCCAAGTCAATCTCAAGAGGTGAACCCAATTGATCGAGAGAAGGATTGTCCGACTCAATCAAAAGGAAAGGATTGGAACTATTAGAGCTATTATTTTATTAGACGTGAGAGCTTTCAATAAGAATAAAATCAAGAGCACTAAGACAATATAAGTAGAATCATTTTTTTCATTAATTTCTTTTGGGTGGAGGTACATGATAAACAAACAAAAGTAAAGTAAGGGATTTATTTATCAAGATACTATGCTCCTACCAATAAGAGGAGCTAGTAGAAGAGGTGGTAGCTGTAACGGTGGAGGGAGTACAACTGATGGTGGTAAGCACTGACTATCCCAAGCAAGTATGGTGAGTTACCGCTCATTGGGATGTCACCTTCATTGTCCTTGCAACTAGCAAACCTTCATTGGTGTTGAGGTTTGAGCTACTTCTGCACCGCAAGGAAAGCTTCTTGATCTTAAAAATGATCTTCTTAGAGGTTTAGGATAGAAGATATCCTAAACTTCTTTGGTCTTAAGAGGATCAAGTATCCCCAAGGATTACTCTAACATAACTAGATGGTTGCTCTAATAAGTATTCCTTAGGGATAACTATGGCTCTCAACTTGCAGCTGCACCCATGCTAGTCCGTAAAAGTGATACAATCCTTTAAGACATGGCCTAACATGCAGTGGTAGGGGAAATTTCTAAGATCATCACTCTTGCCCACTTCCTACAGCTTCTTAGGCTTCAAATAAAAGTCAAGTATCTTTAAGAGATTCTTAAAGATTTTTCTAACTACCTCCTTGAATGAATATGGCTTATTCAATCTAATCGGCATGAGTAGGTGGAAAGTAGCTACCAGTGATCGATATGAATACCACCGGGTAGGCTACCAGATGGTGGAAATGGTTGTGGTAGATGGTAGTATGATGTCCAAGATGATGGAAGAGGAGGTGTCAATGGAGGATGCTGAGCTCGTAATCTCTCCTATTGAACTTTGGCTGGTTGCTTCCATCTATCCACTGACACAACTGCCCCTGGATTCTTCTCAAACATCTTCTACGGCTTGGACATAGATGATTGGTCGAGAAAGGAAAACTGTTTGGCTTTCTCTTGGCTACCAGTTGATAATTAATTTCTCAAATGTTATGATGGTAAAGCCCTAAAGAATGAAGGTGAGGCCATGGATATTCTTGAGAAGAATCTCAATGGCATGATGTTCTGATAGCTATAGTTTGCATTTCATGCTCGTTCGCCACCGAGAATATAATCAAGGGACTCAGCTTTTCTACAATAAGGTCGCTCACCACCCTCTCTGAGCTCTAGCAAACCTCTTGATGAAGAGGTGCTCAACTCAAAAAGTCTTCACCAACCATTGGGCGCTACACAATCAAATGAGATACAACTAAGATTGCTAAATAAAAAGTGAAGAGAGAGTGCCACACCTGTTGTAATAGCCTCTAAAGTGTAATGTTATCGGGCTTCCAATGCCATCAAAGATCTTGAAGGATGGTGATACAAAATCTAAATAAAATAAAACTAAATAAAACCCTAAACCTAAAATAAATAAATAATCAAACCTAAAAACTAAAAAAAAAGCCTAAACCTAAAATAAATAAAATAAAATAAACATAAACCTAAACTAAAATAAACTAAACTAATAAATAAAACCTAAACCTAAACCTAAAATAAACACCTAAACCCAAAACTAAATAAAATAAAATAAACTAAAAATAAACCTAAACCTAAACTAAAAAAAAAACCTAAAATAAAACCTAAAACCTAAAACTAAAAAAATAATGTAAAAACCTAAATAAAAACCTAAAAAAAAACCTAAACCTAAAAAATAAAATAAAAATAAAATTAAACTAAAAAAATAAACCTAAACCTAAACCTAAAAAATAAACTAAAATAAAAAAAACTAAACTTAAATAAATAAACCTAAAATAAATAAACTAAACTAAATAAAAAAATAAACCTAAATAAATATAAAAAATAAATTAAACTAAAATAAATAGAAAATAAACTAAATAAACCTAAACCTGATTTACTTAATGTAAAACTTAAACTTAAACCTAAAAACCCTAAACTATAAACCCTAAACCTTAAACCATAAACCCTAAACCTACAACCCTAAACCATTAAACCTAAAAAACCCTAAACCCTAAACTAACTCCCTAAACCCTAAACTAAACCCTAAACCCTAAACTAAAACCCTAAACCTAAACCCTAAACTAAACCCTAAACCTAAACCTAACTAAACTTAAATCCTAAACCCTAAACCTAAACCCTAAATCCTAAACCTAACCCTAAACCTGCTAAACCCTAAACTCTAAAACTCTAAAAAAAAAACAAAAAAAACCAAATTAAATAAATTAAAATAAAATAAAATAAAAATCTAAACAAAATAAACCTAAACCTAAACCTAAAATAAAATAATAAAATAAACTAAAAATAAACTAAAATAAAATAAATAAAACCTAAATAAATTAAAAAATAAACCTAAGATTAAAACCTAAATAAAATAAAACTAAACCTAAAGTAAAATAAAATAAACCTAAAATAAAATAAAATAAAAACTAAATAAAACCCTAAACCTAAAAAAACAAACCTTAAAATAAAACCTGAAAATAAAAAAAATAAAACCTAAACCCTAAAGTAAAAAAAAAAAACCTAAACCTAAAAATAATATATAAAATAAACATAATAAAATAAAGCTAAACCTAAAATAAAATAAATAAAACCTAAACCTAATCCAAAAAAAAAACAAAACTTAAACTTAAAATTAAACGTAATAAAATAAAATATAATCTAAATAAACAAACTTAAACTAAATAAAAACCAAAAAGTAAAACTAAAATAAAAACCTAAAACCTAAACTTAAAAAAATAAAATAAAACCTAAACCTAAACCTAAAAAAATAAAAAATAAAACCTAAACCTAAAAAATAAAATAAAAATAAAACTTAACTAAAAAATAATCTTAATCCTAAACCTAAACCTAAAAAATAAACTAAAATAAAAAACCTAAACTAAAATAAATAAGCCTAAAATAAATAAACTAAACTAAATAAAAATAAAAATAAACCTAAATAAAAATAAAAAATAAAATAAACTAAAATAAATTAAACATAAACTAAATAAAATAAATAAACCCAAACCTACCAGTTCACTAAATTTTTTAAAAAAACATAAACCCTAAATCCTTAACCCCAAACCCAAATGCTAAACCCTAAACCCTAAACCCTAAAATCCCTAAACCCTAAACCCTAAACCCTAAACTCTAACCCTAAACATTAAACTCTAAACCCCAAACCCTAAACATAAACCTAAAGTAACTAAATAAATTAAATAATAAACTTAAACCCTAAAACCAAATAATCATAAACCTAAACCTGAAACTTAAGAATGGGCAAAACCTGATGAACATCACGCCAATTAGGCTAGATCTAGCGATGGAGGAGAAGGAAGAGGTCGTAGTTATCATAGTGGTGGTTGGGGATCTGGAGCTGCTAGTTGATATGGAGGTGGTGGTGAGCAAAGGGTTGTTATGGAGGAGGAGCATGGAGGTTACACCAGGTGGTGGCTGGAGTGAGAGATCGGGATATGATGGTGGATCCTACTACTGAGAGTCGGTGGTTCGATGGGAACTAGAGAAACTAAAGAACCATTAATCTGACCTACTTATGGAACTATGTCTTTACATTAGAGTTTCGCTTATCTAGAGCATTTGATTTGCTCTAGGCTCATTTTTTATCTATGTCATCGCCATTTTAAAACTTGGTGTGTTACTTGGTTGATAAATCAAAAGAAGAAATGTTGAATATGAATTTATTCTCTAAAAAAATAAACCATAAACTTTAAACCCTAAACTAAAACCAACAAACCTTCAAACCTAAACCCTAAACCCTAAAACCCTAAACCCTAAACTCTAAACTCTAAATCCTAAACCCTAAACCCTAAACCCTAAACCATAAACTAACCCTAAACCCTAAACCTTAAAACTAAACCCTTAATCCTAAACAGTAAACCTTAAACCCTAAAACTAAACTTACCCTAAACCCTAAACTAACCCTAAACCCTAAATCGTAAAAACTATACACCCTAAAGCCTAAACACTAAACCCTAAACCCGAAACACAAAACCCTAACCCTAAACCCTAAACTCTAAAACATTAAACCCTAAACCCCAAACCCTAAACCTTAAAATCCTTAAAAACTAAACCTAAATAAAATAAAGCCTAAAAATAAAATTATTAAAAAAACCTAAAACTAAATAAAACAAAATAAAAAATAAAATAAAACCTACATTAAAACTTAAACCTGAACCTTAAAATGAAATAAAATAAACTAATAAAAATAAATTATAAATAAATAAATAAAAACCTAAACTAAACTAAAATAAAATAAACCTAAGAATAAAACCTAAATAAAATAAAAAACTAACATAAAATAAAATAAAATAAATAAAATAAAATAAAATAAAAACATAAACCTAAAAAAATAAACCTAAAATAAAACCAAAAATAAATAAAATATAAACCAAACCCTAAACTAAAAAATAAAACTAAACCTAAAATAAAATAAAATAAATAAAATAAAATAAACCTAAACCAAAATTAAAATAAACTAAACTAAAATAAAGAAAACCTAAACCTAAACCTAAAATAAACAAAACCTAAACCCGAAACTATATAAAATAGAATAAACTAAAAATAAACTTAAACCTAAACTTAAAATAAAACCTAAAAATAAACCTAAAATAAAAACTTAAAACCTAAACCCTAAACCCTAAACCCTAAAAAGCTAAAAACCTAAACCTAAACTAAATAAAACTAAAAATAAAATTAATAAAAAACCTAAATAAAAATAAAATGAAAAATAAAATAAAATAAAACATAAAATAAAACCAAAAACCTAAACCTAAACCTAAAAAAAATAAATAAAAAAATAAAAACTAAATTAAAATAAAATAAATAAAAATCTAAACTAAACTAAAAAATTAAAAAACTAAATAAAATAATAACAATAAACCTAAAATAAAAATAAAATAAACCTAAAATATAATTTAAAGAAAACTAAATAAAACCTAAACCTAAAAATAAACCAAAAAATAATAAAAAAAATAAAACCTAAACCCTAATCTAAAAAAAAACTAAACCTAAAATAAAATAAAATAAACTTAAACCTAAAATAAAAATAAAATAAACATAAACCTAAAACCTAAACCTAAAATAAACTAAACTTAAACCTAAACCTAAACTAAATAAAATAAAATGAACTAAAAAAAACCTAAACCTAAACTAAAAATATAATACCTAAAAATAAACCTAAAATAAAAACCTAAAACCTTAACCTAAAAAAATAAAATAAAAACCTAAACATAAACATAATAATATAAAATAAAACCTAAACCTAAAAAATAAAATAAAAATGAAACTAAACTAAAAAATAAACCTAAACCTAATCTAAACCTAAAAAATAAACTAAAATAAATAAACCTAAAATAAATTAACTAAACTAAATAAAAATAAAAATAAACCTAAATAAAAATAAAAAATATAATAAACTAAAATAAATAAAAAAATAAACTAAGTAAACTAAATAAACCTCAATCTACATGTTTACTTAATTTAAAAAAAATAAAAAAAAAACAAAAAAACCCCTAAACTTAAACCCTAAACCCCAAAAAAACCCTAAACCCTAATCCCTAAAATCACAACCCTAAACCAAAGCCTAAACCCCAAACCCTAAACCCTAAACCTTAAACCCTCAAAACCTAAAAACCTAAACTTAAACAAAATAAAACCTAAAAAAAAAAAAAAATTTCTAAACCAAAATAGAATAAAAAATAAAATAAACTAAAACCTAATTTAAAATAAAAACCTAAACGTAAACCTAAAAATAAAATAAAATAAGAAATAAAAACTAAACTAAAATAAAATAAATAAAAACCTAAACAAAACTAAAAAAATAAAATAAACCTAAGAATAATAAACCTAAATAAAATAAAACTAAACATAAAATAAATAAAGTAAACCTAAAATATAATATAATAAAACTAAATAAAACCTCAACCTAAAAAATAAACCTAAAAAATAAAAAAATAAGACCTAAACCTAAACTAAAATTAAACCTAAAATAAATAAAATAAAATAAACCTAATTAAAATAAATTAAACCTAAACTAAAAAACCTAAAATAAACCTAAACCATAAAATAAATAAAATAAAATAAAATAAAAATAAACCTAAACCTAAACTAAAAAAATAAAATAAAAATAAACCTAAAATGAAACCAAAAAAAATCTAAAAAAATAAAATAAAACCTAAACCTAAAAAAAAAACTAAAACAAAAAATAAAATAAATAAATAAAATAAATAAACTAAATAAACTAAAATTTATATTTAAAATAAAATAAAACCTAAACCTAAACCTAATAAACTAACCTAAAAAACCTAAAAAAACCTAAACCCAAAACCCTAAATCTAACCATAAAACCCTATCCTAAACCCTAAACTAACAATAAACCCTAAAACCCTAAACCCTAAAGCCTAAACCATAAAACCATAAACCCTAAACTAAGGCTAAACCCTAAAAAAACCCTAAACCCTAAAGCCTAAACACTAAACCCTAAATCTTAAACCTTAACCCTAAACCCTAAACCCTAAAACTAAACCTAAACCCAAAAACCCTAAACCCTAAACCCTAAACCTAAAAAAAACCCTAAACTAAAAATAACATAATAAAATAAATAAATAAAACCTAAACTTAAAATAAAATAAAATAAAAAAGCCTAAACTAAAAAACTAAACCCAAACCTAAAAATAAAATAAAAATAAAATCTAAAAAAATAAAGAAAACCTAAAAAAAAAATAAAATAAATATAAAATAAAATAAAAACTAAATAAAAACCTAAACCTAAAAAATAAAACATAAACCCTAAACTAAAAAAAAATCTAAACCAAAAATAAAAATAAAATAAAATAAACCTAAACCTAAAATAAAATAAACTAAACTAAAATAAATAAAATGTAAACTTAAACCTAAAATAAACTAAGCCTAAACTAAATAAAATAAAATAAACTAAAAATAAAAATAAACTAAAACTAAAAAATAAAAAATAAAATATAAACTTAAAATATAAACCTAAAACAAAAACCTAAAAAAATAAAATAAAAACCTAAACCTAAACTTAAAATAAAATAAATCTAAACCTAAAAAAACTAAAAAAAATAAACCTAAACCTAAACTTAAAAATAAAAAATAAACTAAAATAAAACCTAAACTAAATAATAAAACTAAATAAAAAATAAAATTAAATAAACTAAATAAATAAAATAAATAAATTAACTAAACATATGAGTTAATTTAAAACCCTAAACCTAAACCTAAACCCTAAACTAAACCCTAAACCTAAACTTAAAAACCCTAAACCATAAACCCTAAACACTAAACACTAAATCCTAATCCTAAACCCTAAACCTTAAACCCTAAACCCTACACCCTCTCTAAACCCTAAACCCTAACCCTAAACTATAAACCCTAAACCCTAAACCCGAAACCCTAAACCAAAACCTAAAGTAACTAAATAAATTAAAAAATAAACTTAAACCCTAAAACATAATAAACCTAAACCTATAACCTAAAAAATGGGCGTAACTCGAAAGATCACCAACCAGCTAAGATCCGGCGGGAGGTGAAGAATTATCATAATGGTGGAGGGGTCTGAGGTGGATATGGAGGTGGTGGTGAGAAGCATGGTGGAGGAGGAGAGAGGATTATAGTGGTGATGGAGATGGAGAGATCGGGATATGATGTGGATCCGCCACTTGAGGCTTGGGTGGTTCTAGGAACGAAACCAAAGAATGCTATATGGAACTGTTTTATAGAGACATTAGTTATATGGTCTTTAATTTGTTCTATGTGCTCATTTTATTTATGTCGCTGTGTCCTAAAACTTGATGTTACTTGGTTGATGAAATCAAAAGAAGAAATGTTGAATATGAATTTGTTCTCTATTAAAAAAATGAAAACTAAAACCTAAGCCCTAAACTAAAACCCAACCTAACCAAAACCTAAACCCTAAACCTTATACCCCAAACCCTAAAAACCATAAACCCTAAACCCTAAAATTATAAACTATATAAACCTAAACCCTAAAACCTAAACCCTAAACCATAAACCCTAAACCCTCAACCCTCAACTAACCCTAACCCTAAATTCTAAACCCTCTAACCCTAAACCCTAAACCCTAAACCTAAACTAAAAAATTCAAATAAATAAAATAAATAAATAAACCTAAACCAAAATAAAATAGAAAAAAATAAAGTAGAAAATAAAATAAAAACCTAAACTAAAACTTAAACCTAAACCTAAACCTAAAAAAATAAAAAAAATAAAAACTAAAATAAAATAAAATAAATAAAAATTTAAACTAAAGTAAAAAAAACTAAAATACCTAAATAAAATAAAGGTTAATCCTAAAATTAAAAAAACCAAAAATAAAATTAAATAAAAACTAAATAAAATTCTAAACCTAAAAATAAATAAAAAAAAACCTAAACCCTAAACCAAAAAAAAACATAAACCAAAAATAAAAGTAAAATAAACATAACCCTAAACTAAAATAATCTAAACTAAAATAAATAAACCTAAACCTAAAATAAACTAAACCTAAACCTAAACCAAACCCTAAATAAAAATAAACTAAAAATAAACCTAAACCAAAATTAGAAAATAAAACCTAAAATAAACCTAAAATAAACCTAAACCTAAACCTAAAAAAAATAAAAAAAAACCTAAAAACTAAAATAAAAATAAAACAAAAATAAAAATAAAATTAAAAAAAAACAAAAAAAAAAGAACCCTAAACCTAAACTAAAATAAATAAACCTAAAATATATAACTAAATAAATAAAATAAAAATAAACCTAAATAAATAAAATAAAATAAAATAAAATAAACCTAAACCTACATTTACTAATTATAAAATTTAAAAAATAAAAAAAATTAAAAAAAAACCCTAACTAACCCTAAAACCATACACCTTAAAACCCTAACCCCTAAACCCTAAACCCAAAACCCTAAACCCTAAAACACTAAACCCTAAACCCTAAACCTAAACCCAAAATCCTAAACCATAAAACCTGCAACACTAAAGCCAAAAGTCTAAACCCTAAACTCTAAACCCTAAACCCTAAACCCAAAACCCTAAACCTAAACCCTAAATAAATAAATAAACCCTAAATAAACCTAAAAAATAAAAAAAAAAATTAATAAATTAAATAAACATAAATAAAATAAAAAAAATAAAATAAAAAAACCTAAAAATCCTAAACTATAAAATAAATAAAATAAAAATAAAAATAAATAAAATAAAATAAATAAAATAAAAATTAAATAAACTATAAAATAAATAAAATAAAAAAATAAAAAAAAAAAAAATAAAAAATAAACCTAAAAATAAAAAATTAAAATCTATACCCTAAACTAAAAAAAACCTAAACCTAAAATAAAAAAATAAAATAAACATAAACCTAAACTAAAATAAATAAAAACTAAACCTAAACCCTAAACTAAATAAAATAAAATAAACTAAAAATAAACCTAAACCCAACTAAAAAATAAACCTAAAAATAAACCTAAAATAAAAAAACTAAAACCTAAACCTAAAAAATAAAATAAAAAATGTAACCTAAACCTAAACATAAAATAAAAAAATAAAACCTAAACCTAAAAAATAAAATAAAAATAAAACTAAACTAAAAAAATAAATAGAAACCTAAACTTAAACCTAAAAAATAAACTAAATTTAAAAACATAAACTAAAATAAATAAACCTAAAATAAATAAACTACAAAATAAAAAATAAAAATAAACCTAAAAATAAAAATAAATAAAGTAAAATAAATAAAAATAAATTAAATAAGCCTAAACCTACTAGTTTACTTAATTTAAAAAAACCCTAAACCCTAAACCCAAAACCCTAAATACTAAACCCTAAATCTTAAGCCCTAAACCCTAAACCCTAAACCCTAAAACTAACCCTAAATCCCTAAAATCCCTAAACCCTAAACCCTAAACTCTAAACTAAACCCTAAACCCCAAATAAACCCAAAAACCCTAAACCCTAAACACTAAACCCTAAAACCCTATACTGTAAACCCTAAACCCTAAAACCTAAACCTAAGCTCTAAATAATAAACCTAAACTTAAACCTAAAACCTAAACTAAACTAAACCTTAAATTAACTAAACTTAAACCCTAAATCCTAAACTCTAAAAATGCTAAACCCTAAAACCTAAGCCCTAAACCCTAAACCCTAAACCTAAACTAACCCTAAACCTTAAGCTAACCCTAAACCCTAAGCCCTAAACCCTAAGACCTAAACCATAAATTTTAAACCCTAAACCTTACACCTAAAACCCTAAACCATAAACCTTAAACTCTTAAAATGCTAAACCCTAAACCCTCTAAATGATAAACAAAGTTGGTAAATTACCCTCAGTCGTGGCGCTATCTGGCGATTCTGTGTTCCCTTTCATTTTCCTTATGGCTTGGTTGATCTTCAATCCTTCTCGATCATAATTTTTGATTATTTATCTCTAATTGGCTGCTAATGTGAGTTTCCCTTTGCTCTTTCAATGGCAGAGGAGCCGCTTTGCAGCCGAGCTTTTCAAACTTGGAGGCATTGGCTAGGGCTTCTGATTTACAAGGTATGGATCACATCATCATCCATTACTCACTGTTAAGTCCTTGAAGGATGCATTATCTAGTAAGAACTCTTCCCCTAATACTATGGTCAATTTGATCTCAACCTCTTTTCATGGGATGCCTATTATGTGCTCAGATCTTGACGTGGAAAAGCCTTTTGAATCTAGTTGGTAAATTTTCCACGGCCAACTCGATAACATCCAAGCTTTTCATAGCCTAAAGCTCACGGGTTTTCAGGTTTGATTGATCCTAGGCATATTCTGTCTCTAATGACTTAGATTACTCAAGAGTTTTTGCTCGTCCTACTTTGTGTATAATTATCAAATGAGGCTTTTGAAATGGTCTCCTCTTTTTGATGTAAAAGAGGAATCTCCAATTATTCATTTATGGCTAGCTCTTCCTAATATGAGAATACACTATGTTACACATCTCTTTTCGGTGCTCTTGGTCTCTTCAAATTGATCAGCCACCACGAGATCATGGCCTTGCTTGTTCATATTTTGGTTGAGATTGATATTACCAAAAGTATCATCAAGAATGGGATCGCTGAGAAATTTGGTTATAATAAAAAAGTGGAATTTAAAAATTTTCCTATTTTTTTGCACACATTGTAAGATTCATGGTAATGATCATTTTGAATGCTTTGTGTTGCATCCTCAATAAATTTTCTTATGTGCCTAAAGTCACTCAAAATGGAACTCATCCCCCTACCCCTACTCTTTTAATATTTACTAATTTGCCTATTACAGAGCAATCAGAGCATGTTAAAAATAATACTTATGAGGTTCGTGAGGAGGCTAATGATAACTTACCTAACTTCTAATTGTAATAATTTGGCTCCTCAAGTTTGACCGACCTAATCTACCCCTCAAGTGAACCTGAGGAGACTCATATGAATGCTAGTGGTGATTTGAATGGTAACTTCAAGTTGGATCAAAATCTAAAAACAAATTTTACAATTATTCATCTGATGAAAGAACAAAATTTGAAAAATGGTGATCCTTTGGCCATGGAACAAAATCTGAAAGGTAATTATGAAACTGAGCATAAATCTATGCTATTAATGGCTTCACAACCTCTCCTTCTCCCCCTGAGTGATACATGCTAACTACTTTCAACTTAAAGAAGGGAAATTACCATTAAGGAATGATATTTCTTATGAATATCACAAATCACTCTCTCTGATGGAGATACTTTGGACATAGATAGACCTTTTCAAACTATTATTAAAAAAAATCCCTTAAAGCTAGAATGCTCACTAATAGCTCCACCAAAACAACTAGATCTTCTCTAACTTCCCATAAATAATTATTTCATGTTGTCTCTTCTTCTTGCTTTTTATTTTTTCAGTTATCTCTTTTCCTTTTCTTCTATTTTATTATGATCAATCTTCTTATTTGGAATGTTCGGTATTATTGGGACTCTCATTGTCCAATCATTAGAAGCCTTTTGTACTCATAACATAGCCTTACTTGTTGTTATTAAAACCATTCATACACTCTTCTAAGATCACCATGTTGCTAGAATGCTTGGCTTTCAAAATTTCTTATAATATTGGCAATAAAATTTGGTGCTTTTGGAATTTGGAACATCTCTATCCTTGATGATCTTCAACTTAATGTTAAATCTCATTGGGTGAATTTTCTCTTGGTTCCTTTATTTATGCATCTTGTAATAGAGATGGTAGGAACATCCTTTGGGATAACTTAAGAACCTTTGCCTCCTCACAACAAACTTGGTTGGGGTGATTTCAACACTATTCTTGCTTCTTCAAAAAGAAGGGGAGGTTGCTCTCCTAACATTCATTCCATGGAAGATTTTTCTAATATGATCCTTGATTGCAATCTGATTGATATTGTCTTTTTGGGCTCCGATAATACATGGCATAACTCTAGACTCTGGCAATGGATTCTTTAATTTCCTTTGGATCAATCAATGACCCCTTACTTCTGTTGAACATTTGAGCAGAACTCTGTCTGACCATGCTCCGCTTCTGATTTTTATCAAAAATTCTTCCAGTAGACTATCCTCCCCTACTTCTTTTAGATTCCAAAATATGTGGATCCAACAAAGTGATTTCATAAATGTTGTTTCCATTAATTGGATGGCCCCTATTCATCTGAATAATTCCATTAAAGGGATGATTCACCTTTGTCTTAAGCTTAAAAGGCTTAAACAAAACCTAAATTGGTGGAACAAGCATCATTTTAAAAATCTTTTTGCCAATCTCAAAAATATGGAGCAATTAGTTTGTTCTCTTGAAGATGTTGTTTTGACTGATTCTACTAAGCTTGAGGAGTTGAATGTAGCTAAAGATAACTTGATTTATTAACATGGAGGAAACCTACAATAAAAGGCTACTAGCAAACATATTAATGGTGATATGAAATACAAGGTATTTTCATGCTCTTTTCAAAAAAAAGAAAGCCTTAAACTCTATTAAAAAAATCAAAATGATAACTTGGATCACGACAATAATGATATTAAAGATTCTGTCATACAACATTTTAAAAACTTATTAAACAACAACCCATCCTTAGAATCTCTCTCCAACACATGCCTGATTCCCTCAATGATTACTAATGATGACAACCACTTGCTCAGTTTGTGTCCTACATAAACTAAGATTGATAATATTCTCAATAGTATGAACACTAATTCTATTGCTGGCCCTGAAGGCTACACGACTCAATTCTTTCAGCACTATTGGCCTATTATTAAGTCTAACCTTGTTGATGCTGTTGTTAATTTTTTGATGGCAACCCTTTACCTAGATATTATTCTAGCACTTCCATTGTTCTTATTCCCAAAATTAATAATCCTAAATCTTGGGGTGATTTCATCGCCTTTGCACCTTCTTTCATAAACTCATTGCTAAATTAATTGTTAATAGAATTAGTCCGCTGCTGCCTAAAATTATTTCTCCTAACCAAACTAGCTTCGTTAAAGGTAGAGCTATATCTGATAACATACTTCTAGCCCAAGAGCTGATTCATGACATTGACATTCCTATCAGAGGTGGCAACATCCTTTTCAAATTAGACATCTCTAAAGCTTTTGACAACCTCTCTTGGGATTTCCTCTTTCAAATTCTTCATTTGCTTGGGTTTTCTAATAATTATATCTGCCTCATCAAAAATTATATTGCCAATATTTGGTTCTCCGTTATCATGAATGGTGAGTCCCTTGGTTTTTTCCTTGATGCATGGCTTGAGATAAGGTGATCCTTTTCACCCTCTCTTTATTATTGTTGAATATCTTTCAAGGAGCCCGAATAATGATCTTTTCTATAATAACCCTAGCATGTTTTTTAGAACTCAAGGTGGTCTTCCTCTCATCTTAGTTTTTGATGACTTTATAATCTTTTGCAATGCCCCTATTCTTCACATTAAAACTATTAAGAATCTTTTAAATAAATTTGGCAATGAAAGTGGATTAACCAAATCTTGAGAATTACTAATTTCCAATAACAACAACTTCCTATTAAATATCTTGGTGCTCCGCTTTTAAAGGTCTAAAAGATCTCATCTTTTGATGAGTTAATCCAAAAAATCTCTATTAAAATTTTTGCTTGGGAATTTCATTTACTCTCATTTGGTGGTAGCCTCACTTCGATTAAGAGCACCCTTAACTCCATGCCTTTATATCTCATTCAAACCATTGTGCCAACCAATTCTACCATTAATAGAATTGAGCATCTCCTTAACAAATTTTTCTAGGGTTCTAACAATTCCTCTAAAAGAATGCACTGGACCTCTTGGTATAAAAGTTGTGGCACTCTTGCTGAAGGTGGTCTTGGATGTAAGCCTATCAAGGAAGCTATCACTGCTTTTTCCTATAAACTTTGGTGGAATTTTGGAGTAACAATAGTTTTGGGCTAATAGCGTAAGCACCCTCTCATTTCTATAAAGTGGGAGACTCTCCTGGAAAAGACTTTGTTCCATCAAATGGGATGTCAAATCATTAATTTCTTGGGGATTAACTCGCACCTCTTTCTTTTGGCAAGATAATTGACTGAGGTGGGTCCATTGATGATTTACTTTCTACCCATTCCATCTGCTATTAAAGTGAACTCTTCTGAGATATGTGGAACAATAGTAAGCTTACTGATTATATTCCTTCCTCTCTTTTAAACAAGCTTACTACTATTCCTATCATACCTAGCAATCATGATTAGATACTTTTTAAGATTTCTCAAAATGTTGATTTCAACTTTGAAAATGTTTGATTCATATTAAAGAAGCTCATGATTTTTCCAATGTGTTTTTCAATAACACTATTCCTACATCTTTCTCTTACTTGGCATATTTTGAAAACATCATCCCCGCTGACTCCTTGATGTGGGGAAAGGTTTTCACTTACCTTCAAAATGCCATTGCTTTCACATTGAGAATGTAAATCATGTTTTGTTAATGAGCCATTGCTTCCAAACTTTGGATTTGGTATGATGATCTCTTTAATATTGTCAAATTCAATGGCTCCTTAACTTTATACCCTTCTTGAAGTTTATTTGATAACACTACTAAAGGTCACATCATAATCGCTATCACTCTTATTTGGTTCATATGGATGGATGTAAAATGATGCAAAACATCATGGGATTCCTATAAACCACATGAGGATAATTGATAGAATTAGAAACAAAATCTGTGACTTGTTCAATGCCAATTTAATTAACTACAAACAATTCAAAGGTTGTAAATTTGTGGCCAATAAATTGGGTTTTAACTTGCCGGATCAACCCAACTGTAAAGATGACAAGATTATTTATTGGGTAAACCTCATGTTAATACTATTAAGATTAATACTGATGGATCTTCTCTCAAAATGCTTGGTGGCATTATTTAAAACCCTAATGGTAAAGTCCTATGTGCTTTTGCTTACCCCTTAATACTGTTCCTTTTTTCGAGCTAATAAGTGTACAAAGCTCTTGAGATTTGCCTTCAAAAGGTTGGCTCAATATTTGATTGAGGTGGATGCCCTGCTGCTGATTGATCTTTTGACTTCCACCAAAATGGGTAGTGCAGAATTGTACTATCTTCTCAAGCAGACTAGAGCTCTCCTTTCTCAACTCTATTTTAAAATCTCTCATGTATGGCGTGAGGGTAATGCATGTCATTACCTTGCCAACTGGTGCTAGATGGTATAAAATTCTTTGATCAACTTACTCTTCCTAAACATTTGGGATTGGTGAATCGGACAATACCGACTCCTTATCTCAAATTAATCCAACCTATTGGATTGATCTGCTATATTACCTGATTAACTGCATGATCATTTTCTATTTAGTGTTGCTATTTCTTGGGAATTTGTTAATGCATCATCCTGATATCCCTTGCTGTTGGTTTAATTACCCTAGCTTTAATTGGGGGCTTACTGCTTCTGTTGTTCCTACTGTTAATGTGTTGATGTTCATTTGGAATTTTCCAATGCATCTTGATACCCCTTGCTAGTTATTTGCTGATCTCTGTGGCATCTGTTGTTAGTTTAACTCTCCCAACCTTAAATGGGGCCTTACGCTTCTGCTTCCACTTTTAATGGTAAGGTGTTTCTGCTTGTCGAGGGAGATGTATTACTTTATGCTTATTTTGCTTTATTTTTTTGATCAATTATGATCTGCCATCAATATTTTGATTATGGATCCTACTATTTATGTTTCTCATTTTATGATTAAAGTTGTGTTCTTCCTCCTTCCTTTGAATTATATTCTAAGCACTTGTCTCTGTTTAAATGTTATACTTCAGATAACCTTATGGCTAGCCCTAATTTATCTCGTATTCTTCTCCTTATTATGGTGGCCCTTCCTATGTTCCATAACCTTAACTCCACAACCGTAGAGAAATTGCAATTTTGCTATTATAACTTCTTTTGTGTGATTGAAATTATGATTTCCATCTAGTCTATTATTATCGATGTGGGATTATACTTTATATTATTTGTCTTGATGGATATTTTTTTTTAGGATGGTAGTTCACCGCTAACCCGCTTCCTTTGTCTTGAAGGATTTCATTGATGGCTTATTTTTGAACCCTTTCTGGCTATGTGCCCACCGCTCTTTTTTTGGCTTATCTTATGGTTGGTGCAATAATTGTAGTGTTGTTTATTTATTGGCTATTATCGTCCATTATCCAACAGCTCCTATGTTTGTGTTGTTTTTATTATTTTGTAGATTCGATTTACATCCTATTTGTTGCCCCATATTTTCTTTTGTTGTCCGCATGATCACCGATGTTTGAAGTCTACTGTCTATTTTTTCCCTATTGGTTCTTAGAATGCTTGTGATTATACTATTGCCTAATTGATATTAACCTATGCACCGTTTACTCAATGGGTGGATTTTGGCTTGTTAGTAGTTACTATCATGGTTATTGGCTAAACTGGATTAATGCTCAACAAGCTTCTTCTGGGTTTTTGGGATCTTATCACCAGTAGACTCTTTTGAGGATTTTGACTGCATGGTGGTTTTTTGCTTTTCGCTATTATTGTTTTTTGTTTGGGCTGATCATCACATGTTTGAGGCCTATCTAAACCGCTATTATCCATCTTGGTTCATTTAGACTTGGCCGCCCACTTCATTATCTACTTTATCTTATGCATTGTCCATTTTAAATGGTGGTTTTATGGCCAACTTGCTATTTTTCCTATCTTGGTTGTTGGTCAACTGGATCATTGGGTTTTATGCCAAGTTCTAAGGTCGTATCATGCTCAGGGTTCTTTTGAGTTATTTTGCTTATTGATTTTGCTAACCCCATCTTCCCAACCCACAAGAGAGAAACCAATTTTTTGGTTATTATCTCTTTGTAGGATTGGTCTTACTTATAGTTTTCCTTTTCCCGAGATTTTGGTTTAGTCTAAGCGCTCTCATCTTTACCTTGAAGGATTTCAATGTTGACTATCTTTTGAACCACTTTTGTTTCTTTTTTTGCATCTGCTTTTCACCGGCTTATCATATGGTGGGTGCAATAATTGTATTGTTTTCTATTGTTGTTGATTTTCTGTCCTATGTCAAGCAGTCGCTTTGTGGTTGCTATTACCTGCTTTTTCTCAATGTTTGATTGCAATTGGCGACATCACTGATGTTTAAGATCTACTTAACCCCGCTATTTTCTTCCTCTTGGTTCATTAAATGCGATCACCCGAGATTAAGGTTTCCTAATTTGATTTTAACCTATGCATTGTTTACTCAATGGGTGGATTTATGGCCTTTTGTACTATTATGCCTTGGTTGTAGGTAACTAGATTATCGTGCCGCCAGTCATTCGGGATTGTCTCTCATTTACTTGGAGTTGTTTGTGGATGCCTTATTACCCGTGCCTTATGGTTCATCTCTCATTGTATCTACATCTCCTCTCGATAGACTTGCAATTCGTAATTTGGGCTTGGGATATGTCGCCTTACCTTACACTTGCTTACTAACTTCGTAATATGGAGGTTGTTAACTTCTGCATTGCTTTCTTTCATCTTCTTTTGGCATATCTCAGAAATGTATTAGATCGCTTGTTTAATATTTTTCCCATATGTTTGGGATGGGGTTAATTCCATGTTATTTTATTTGCCTTTTGGATTTCAAGTCTTTTATTGGTCTTTATGCTTCTTACCTCCCCGCCTTTTCGCTATTTTCTTGGTGGGTTTTCATGTCGATCTAATTAAACCCTTAGACGATTAAAAATATGGTTGACTGATAATGATTTTTTCACTTTCATTTGTGTTGGGATTCTCATGACATGGTGCCTAATATGATGACATTTATCGCATGGGATCCCTAACCCATTCGCTTTTCTTTCTATTTAGATAGGCTTTTATTTGTGTGGTATTAAGGCTCAAAAGACTTTCAACAAATGGTTTATATAGGTTTGTTGGCTATGATGGTGTGATGATTTCACCCTTTTGGTTTGGTAGTTTGTGATGTAACCCTTCTCAAGTGGATGCTCTATTTGCACCGCTCCAACTTGGTGTGACTGAGAGCCTTCTATCACACTTCCTTATATCTTTTTTAGTTTATCTTTCATTTTTTCACTCTATCTATATTAATCCCACTAATTCTTTTTTTTTCTATAATTTCTGCAATTCTCTTTGTTCTGTGTTTTCTATAGTCATGCATTCTCTCATCCCTAGAGCTTTGGCCCTAATCTTCCATTGGCTTATCTTGTTAATCAATTTGTATCTTTTGCTTTCCTTACTTTTATTTTGCTTTTGGTTGTATTTAGATAGGATTTACTGGTCATTGATTTGAGCAGTGGAGTGTATCCCCTTTAAGGAACTTATTTCCCTTATTTGTGGCAATAAAATTCCCCTATATGGGGTTTCCCAAAAAAAACCCTCAAAATCATAAACCCTAAAGCCTAAACTATAAATCCTAAACCCTAAACCCTAAACCTAAACATTAACCCTAAACCCTAATCCTTAAAACCCTAAACACTAAAACCCTAAACCTTAAATCCTAAACCCTATCCCTAAACCCTAAACCCTAAAAGCATAAACCCTAAACCCTAAAACCTAACCATAAACCCCAAACCCTAAAGTTAAATCTAAAGTAACTAAATAAATTAAAAAATAAACCTAAACTTTAAAACCTAATAAACTTTGACCCTAAGAATAATCTTTGAACATCACCAAACCAGGCTATAGATCTAGCATGGAAAGGTAAAAATGATTATCAACATCTAGAGGTGCTAGTGGATATTGAAATGGACCTAATAATGAGATGAAAACTGGTGGTAGGGAGAGATCGTGGATATGATGGTGAATCTACTAGAGATACTAACTAAAAAAATTGAAGAATGCTATCCAATAAACTATGTCTAAAATAGAGATGCCTCTAGTTATAGGCTTTTGATTCTATGCATGCTCATTTTTTGATCTGTCATCGCTTGTGTCTTAGAGAACTTGGTGTGTTACATGGTTAATGAAATCAAGAATAAGAAATGTTGAAGTTGAATTTATTATCTGTTAAAAAAAAATAAAAAACCCTAAACCCTAAACTAAAAATTGAACCTTAGAACAAAAACCTAAACCCTAAACCCTAAACCCTAAACCCTAAACCCTAAAACCCTAAGCCCTAAACCCTAAAACCTAAAACCTAAACCCTAAACCCTTAACCGTTAACCCTAAACCCTAAATCAAAACCCCAAAACCTAAACTCTAAACACTAAACCTCAACTAACCCTAATAAACCTTAAACCCTAAAAGCTAAAAAAGCTAAACTTAAACTAAATAAACTTAAAAATAAATAAATAAAACCTAAACTAAAATAAAATAAAATAAATAAAATAAAATAAAACATAAACTAAAACCTAAACCAAAACCTAAGAAGAAAATAAAATAAAAATAAAACTAACTAAAATAAAATAAATAAAAAAACCAAAACAAAACTAAAAAATAAAACCTAATAAAATAAAACTAAACCTAAAAGAAAAAATAAAATAAATTAAAATAAAATAAATATAAACTAAATAAAATCTTAAACCTAAAAAATAAGCCTAAAATTAAATGCAAATGCAAAATTAAACCCTAAATTAAAAAAAAAACCAAAACCTAAAATAAAAATAAAATAAACCTAAACCTAAAAAAATAAACTAAACTAAAATAAAGAAAACATAAACCTAAACCTAAGCCTCAAGCTAAACCCTATAAAAAATAAAATAAACTAAAAATAAACCTAAACCCGAACTAAAAAATTAAACCTAAAATAAAAATAAAACTAAAAATAAAACTAAAAATAAAAACCTAAAACCTAAACATTAAAATAAAATAAACAAAGCCTAAACCTAAACCTAGAAATAAAAAATAAAACCTAAACCAAAAAAATAAAATTAAAATAAATCTAAACTAAAAAAATAATCCTAAAATAAACCTAAAAAGTAAACTAAAAAAAAACCTAAACTAAAATAAATAAACATAAAAGAAATAAACTAAACTAAATAAAAATAAAAATAAACCTAACCAAAAATAAAAAATAAAATAAATTGAAATAAATAAAAAATATACTAAATAAATTAAATAAACTTAAAGCTATGAGTTTACTTAATTGAAAATAAAAAATTAAAAAAAATAAAAAAAACCTACCCCTAAATCCTAAACCATAAAACTAACCTTAAACCCTAAACACCGAACCCTAATACCTAAACCCTATACTTCAAAACCTTAAACACTAAATCCTAAAACCTAAACCCTAAACTTAAACCCTAAAACCTATAACCCTAAACCATAAACCCTAAACCCCAAACCCTAAACCCTAAACCCTAAGCACTAAAAACCATGAAACCTATACCTAAACTACATAAAACCTAAAAATAAGAAGATAAAAAAATCTAAACCTAAAAAAAATAAATAAAATAAAATAAATAAAAACCTAAACTAAAACTTAAACCTAAACCTAAACCTAAACCTAAATGTTGAAAAAAAATAAAATAAAAAATAAAAACTAAACTAAAATAAAATAATTAAAAACCTAAACAAAACTAAAAAAAATATACCTAAAAGTAAAAAAAATTAAATAAAATAAAAACTAAATGTAAAATCAAAATAAAAATAAACCTAAATTAAAATAAAATAAAAACTAAAAAAAACCTAAACCTAAAAAATAAACCTAAAAATAATAATTAAAAATAAATTAAAAATAAAATCTAAACTAAAAAAAACTAAACCAAAAATAAACAAAATAAAATAAACCTTAACCTAAATAAAAATAAACTAAACTAAAATAAATAAAACTTAAACCTAAACCCTAAACTAAATAAAATAAAGTAATCTAAAAAATAAAACCTAAAAATTAAACTAAAATAAAAACCTAAAAGCTAAACCTAAAAAAATAAAATAAAAACCTCCTAAACCTAAAAGTAAAAAATAAATCTTAAACATAAAAGGAAAATAAAAATAAAACTAAGCTAAAAAAATAAGAATAAACCTAAACTCTAAACCAAAAAAAATAAAAATAAAAAATCTTAAACTAAAAATAAACAGCAATACGTAAAACAAAAAATAAAATAAACCTAAATAAAATAAAATATAAAATAAACTAAAATAAAAATAAACTAAATAAACCTAAACCTACCTAATTTAAAAAAACCCTAAACCCTAAAACCCTAAACTTAAACCCAAACCTTAAACCCTAAACTTAAACCTACAAAAACCCAAACTCTAAACCACACAAACCCTAAACCCTAAACCCTAAAAACCAAAAAAACCTATACATAAACTAAATAAAAAACTTAATAAAATAAATAAATAAAAACCTAAACCTAAATAAAATAAAATAAAATAAAATAAAATAAACACCGAAACTAAAAGCTAAACTTAAACCTAAACCTAGACATAAAAATAAAATAAAATAAAAAATAAAAAATAAACTAAAATAAAATAAGTAAAAACCAAAACAAAACTAAAAAATAAATTAAACCTAAAAATGCAAAAACTATACAAAATAAAAACTAAATGTAAAATAAAAATAAAATAAACCTGAAATAAAATAAAATAAAAACTAAATAAAAACCTAAACCTAAAAAAATAAACCTAAAAATAAAACCTAAACCCTAAACTAGAAAAAAACTAAACCTAAAAGAAACTTTAACCTAAACTAAAATAAATAAAACCTTAACCTAAAATAAACTAAACCTAAACCTTAAACTAAATAAAATAAAATAAACTAAAAAATAAAACCTAAAATAAAAACCTAAAACCTAAACCAAAAATAAATAAAATGAAAACCTAAACCTAAAAATAAAAAATAAAACCAAAACATAAAAAAAAATAAAAATAAAACTAAACTATAAAATATGCATAAACCTAAAATAAAATAAAATAAAAAACCTAAACTAAAATATAAAAACTAAATTAAATGAAAATAAAAAATATACTTAAATAGAAATAAAAAATAAAATAAAGTAAATTAAAAAAATAAACTAAATAAACTAAATAAACTTAAACCTATTGGTTTACTTAATTTTAAAAAATACCCTAAACCCTAAACCCTAAACCCTAAATCCTAATCTCTAAGCATAAAAACTAAACCAAAACCCTAATCCCTAAAAAATAATAAACTAAACCCTAAATTAACCCTAAATCCTAAACCCTAAACCTAAAACCCTAAACCCAAAGCCACAAATAATAACTAAAAAAACCCTAAATCCTAACACTAAACCTAACCCTAAAACCCTAAACTAATAAACTAAATCATAAACCATATAAAACCCAAACCTAAACCCTAAACCCTAAACCTTAACCCTAAACTCCAAACCCTAAACCTAAACCTAAAGTTCTAAATAAATTAAAAAATAAACCTAAAACCTAATAAGCCTAAACCCTAATAATGGGCAAAACATAGACGGTTGGAACATCACCGTCAACTAGGCTCACTCTACATCTAGTGGTGGAGGCAAATGCAAAGGCGAAGGAGATGGTTCTGATGGGAACTGGAGAAACTGAAGAATGGTTGATCCTATCTGTTGCTTATGGAACTGTGTCTATATGGTAGAGGTTATTCTACTTATCTAGTGATTTTGATTTGCTCTATGAGTGCTCATTTTTTTATCTTTCTCATCTCTTATGTCTTAGAAAACTTGGGATGCTAATTGGTAGATGAAATTGAAAAGAAAAATATTGAATCTGAATTTGTTCTCTGTTAAAAAAAACCTTAAACCCTAAACTAAAACTTAAACCCAAAACCTAAAACCTAAACCCTAAATCCTAAACTCTAAACCTCAAATCTTAAAAACCCTAAACTAACCCCTAAATCCTAAAGCTAAAACCTAACCTAAGCTAAATAAAATTGAAAAATAAAAGAAATAAAAAACCTAAATAAAAATACAAAAATAAAATCAAATAAAATAAAAAAACTAAAACTAAAACCTAAACCTAAACTTAAAAAGAAAATAAAATAAAAAATAAAACTAAACTAAAATAAAATAAATGAAAACTTAAACTAAACTTAAAAATAAAAAACCTAAATCAAATAAAAACTAAACCTAAAATAAAATTAAAATAAACCTAAAAAAAATATAATAAAAACTAAATAGAAACCTAAACCTAAAAAAAAAAACTAAACTTAAATAATAAATAAAATCTAAACCCTAAACCAAAAAAAATCTAAAATAAAAAAAAAATAAAAAAAAAATAAAATAAATAAACCTAAATTAAAATAAATAAACTAAAATAAATAAAACTTAAACATAAACCTAAAATAAACTAAACCTTAATCTAAACTTATACTAAATAAAATAAAATAAACTAAAAGTATACCTAAACCTAAGCTAAAAAATAAAACCTTAAAAAAAATTTAAAGTAAAAACCTAAAGCTTAAACATAAAAAAATAAAATAAAAATTGAAACCTAAAAATAGCAAATAAAAATAAAAAATAAAACCCCAACCTCAAAATAAATAAAAATAAAACTCAACTAAAACATAAACCCAAATTTAAAAAATAAACTAAAAAACCTAAAATAAAATAAATAAACCTAAAATAAATAAACTAAATTAAATAAAAATATAAAATAAACCTAAATAAAAAGAAAAATTAAACTAAAGTCAAATAAACAAAAAAATAAACTAAATAAACCTAAACCTACTAGTTTATTTAATTTTAAAAAAATTTGTAATCCCAAAATCCTAAACCTTAAGACCTAAACACTAAACCCTAAAATTATCCCTAAACCCCAAACCCTAAACCTATAAAGTTAAACATATAACCAAAAACCCTATACCCTATACCCTAAACCCTAAACCCTAAAGCATAAACCCTAAATCCTAAACCCTAAATCGTAAACCCTAAGCCCTAAAACTCTAAACTCTAAACTCTAAAACATAAACCCTAAATCCCAACCTAACCTAAACCCTAAACCCTAAAACCTACCTAATCTTAAACCCCAAAATCTAAACCCTAAAACCTAAGCCCTAAACTAACCCTAAACATTAAACCCCAAACAAATCCTAAACCCTATGAATAGGCATAACCTTGATGGCAGGAACATCACCAACTAGTCATCTAGATCCGTGGAGGTGAAGGAGGTGGTGGTTATCCAGGTGGTGTGGGGATCTAGAGGTGATGGATATGGAGGTGGTGGTTATGGGAGGCAGGAGGAGCCAGAGATTATAGCCTGGTGGGTGGGAAGAAGAGATTATGGATATGATGGCAAATCCTGCTACTCGAGAGGTGGTGTTAGTTTTAATGGAAACTGGAAAAATTGAAGAACGACCAATCTAATCTGCTACTTATGGAATTGTGTATTTATAGTAGAGATGGTTCTACTTATCTAGGGTTTTTGATTTGCTCTATGGGTGTTCATTTTTTATCAATGTCATCGCTTATGTATTAGAAAACTTGAGGGTGCTAATTAGTTGATTAAATCGAAAAGAATAAATATTGAATTTGAATTTATTCTTTGTTAAAAAAAACCATAAACCTTAAACCCTAAATTAAAACTTAAACCCAAACCTAAAACCTAAACCCTAAACACTAAACCTTAAACCTTAAATTGTAAACCCTAACACTAAACATTAAAACACTAAACCCTAAACCGTAAACCCTAAACCCTAAAATAATAAACCCTAATTGCTAAAACTTACAACCCTAAACCCTAATCCCTAAGAAAACCATAAACCCTAAATCCTAAACTAACTTTAAACCTTAAATAAAGATGTCATTAGGAGTAGATCTAAAGAATGACCTAATCCTAACATAGTTATGGTAGCGAAAGAAAATGTCTTCAAGAGACTATCTCTTGACTATTAGAGATTTTAATACCCTAAACTCTAACCCTAAATCATATTATAATATCATATATTATAGTATAATGTATCATCATATAATTGAGCATGTAGTGACGTGTTTTGAATGTTATAAGATGTTTTGAAATGTTTTAGTATATTATGGTGTTGTGCCCTATAGTCTATATTAATATAAATCATAAAAAAATTGATTTAATAAATCAGATGATGAAGTTTGTTAAATTTAAACTGGGAATTAAGTTGTAGTACCAAAGGTGTTGTATGCCACCTGTAGTCTAAAAAGTAAGATTTTCTGTTCAAAATAAATATTATATGTTGTAGCATCATAAGCGAGACTTTAAAATGGTGGAAATTGGTCAAATTCATAATAGGTAGAGCATGGCAACATAATATATTATTTCAACTTAAAATATGTAAGTGATATAACTAAAATCTGTAGTTTTTTATTGTTTAGACTAATTTTATGATTTTTTATATTAAGCAATCCATTGTGATGTGATATGCAATATAATATAATATAATATGTCATAGTGTATTATAATATAGAATGACATAACTTAGTGTAGCATCATGCATTATAGGCATTATAGCATACTATTGTGCATTACTACTTGTTGTTTAGCATATTATAGTTTGTTATAATATGATGTAGTAGAGTTTGTACTAGTATAATTCATAAAATTACTGATTAATAGGCTGAGATGATGGGATTTGGCCAAATATAAAGTAAGATTTAGGAACATCATTGGGGCTTGTGGTGTGTCATTTAATCAAAAGAATTTAATTTTGCATCCAAAATAAATGTTCACTTTTCAACCAAATTTTATAAATTTTTTGCTTAAAGTGATTCATTTTAAGGTCTAATGTAAGATAATATATTATATGAAAGCATATTAAATATAATGTACATAAAAATATAACTTCATATATATATGAATGTGGTGGTGTGTTACTAAGTGTTATTGTACATTTTAGCATGTTTTTCTTTTATTATAATACATTGGGTCAAAACTCAGAAAAATGTTGATTTGAAGGTTGAGATGGAAGAATTTGGCCAAATTCATGGCTCACTCCAAGAATCAACACTAAAATTATGCTATTTTGTACCATTTATAATAGAAAAATAACAATTTTACATTTGAAATGAACATTATTAATATTTTGAGAAAACCTTGTTATTTGTTCCAATTAAGTGATTCTAATGAGTAATGTTAGATAATATATTATATTATAACAAATTATAATATAACATCATATATTATATTATAATATAGTGTGTTAATTCACACTATAATATCTTTAGCATGATATTGTATAATTAGTTTGAGCTTGCACCATCACAAATCATAAAATGTTGATTATAATGTTAAGATGATGTAATTTGAATGAATACATTATTAGGCTTTTGGTTGAAGTATTAAAGGTTTGCATAAGAAAAGAAATAGAATTTGATGAGAATTTCTTGCCAAGGACATGGAGGGAGATCCACAAGGGGATCACACATGCATTGGACATGACATGTGAGTGGTCTATGTCGAGGGCAAAGAAGAAGAAAATCTGCTGAGGATAAGGTTTGATTTTGATTTGATTATATGATTTATCGAAAGAAGATCAGCTGGGGATAAGAATCTATAATCCATCGATGATTAAGATCGAATTGTCCTTAATTTGTTCTATTTTAATTGATGCGGAGGCATATCTGCTAGAGATATGGGCTCGAGTCTGCTAGGGATCGAGTATTTGAACCATTCACTAGAGAAGCAAGTTTGGGCTATCAACTGGGGATTGGGATTTGAGTTTGATTTCATAAATTTATTTTGGGATGTATCCGCTGGGGATAATAGTTCGGTTGGACTTCTTTGATTTAGGCTCTATTAGGGGAGTTAGTTTAATTTGGCTCCACAAGAGAGGTTAGTTTTGAATTTGATTTATTTTCTTGACTTATTTATATATGATTTAGGGCTCCATTGGTGAGAAGGTTATGATTTAACTCCACTAGGGAAAATTAGAAAGAGTTTAATTTAATCTGAGTTAATGTATAGTCCATGTCCGTGTTGGATGGAGCCACTAAGAAGGGGCTGTATCAGCCTTGGCCTACCTTAGGGTTATAAATCCAAAAGGATAATCCACTAGCTGAGGGGTAGAGCTAGCCAACCTAATGGGATGCATTTTGATGTGCAATGACTGTGGTAGGTAGAAGGCATAGCAAACCTACATCTTTCTAAGCGAGGAACAACTGCTAGGGTGACCTCTTGGTAGCACAACAAATCGAACCTGACTTAAGGGTGAGTACTGAGTGAATGCCACTAGGGACTTGTATCAACTCAAGAGCAGTTAGGCGATTCTTATAGGAGTTTTCTTTGACACTTCCTAAAGAGAGGATACGCAGGAAATGGTACCATTAGGGGTATCCTCTTAATCTATGAGTGAATATATAAATTATTTTATATGTTTACGTGGACCTTATTTGTGTGCAAGAGACCAGATTAAGAAGGGGCTATGTCAGCCTTGACCTATCTTAGATTTACTAGACTAAGAATAAATCTGCACATCCATAGGATGGATTCTCCAACCATAGGAGTGGTTACTCAAAAAGGGGAATTGTCCAATCCGATAGTAGCCTAGGTAGTGTCTAAATGGTGTCACAAAGGATGTCATCCAAATACAGTGCCCACATTAGAGGTGCTGCTAGGGGCATTATCCTAAGCCTTAGAAAAGATAGCCTATAGGTGCAGTGGCCAACTCAAGGAGAAAGCATAGCAGACTTACATCTACCTTGAGTGGTGTATTCTAAGGTGCGAGAACTAACCAACCTAAGGTGTATCCTTCAGCATGAGTGGTGTATTAATCAGCATAATGTGAACCAACAAACCTAAGGTGCCCGTCGGTGTGCATTGATTAACTTGGAAAGAAAGCTTGTAGGCTTACAACTTTCCAGGCAGAATTGATTATCGGGATAGTCTATCATCGACAAGACATATGCTATCTGACCTAGGGAAACTATAAAGCGGGGAGCCCCGAGGAAGGACTGGACCTAGACTTGAAGCAGTTGGAGAGAAGGAGCCACTAGGGGACTTATCCTAAACCTCAAATATCCTTGACCTAGTCAGTGCACAAAGGCTAATCCAAGAAGAAAGCGTAGCAGACTCACATCCTCTAAATGAAGCCAGCATGAGGTAGCTTATCGACCACGTGGTAAGGCCTACCAAAACTAACAAGGCGCTTGTCAGTGTGTAGTGGCCAAGTAAAGAAGGTTAGTATATCAGACTTACATCTTCCAAACCAACAAGACCACTATGGTGACACACTAGCAGGTACCAACCTAGGCGACTCGAGTGAGTGTTGTAGGGGGCGTTATCTCAACTTAGTGGAGCATGAGAGAAAATTTATGTGTTTTTTTTATATGTTTATGTATAGTTTATGTTTGTGTTGTGTCAATGATGGATAGGATGCAGCTCGAGTTCCTTACACCTACCCTAAACACATCGTGGCGGCTTCACTAACTAGAATACTTTCAACATGAAAGAGGTTAAATTTTAAATGGAATTTTAATTGATGATAATTGCTTTCAAACATGATTAATAATATTTCTTTAAATAGAACCCATTGATTGGAAGCATTTGGCACTCTCCCTTATGATTAATAAGCTGATAAGATCGTCCTTGGTAGGCCTTTCCTACGACAAAAGAGGCTTCCTGAGTGGGTTCAAACTTGCCTCCTATCGTACGACAAGAAACAATCGGTCTCCTTAGAGCTAAAATAAGCTCTTCTACTTGGAAGGCTCTAGGATGGACCAACTTATTGTGAGCTTGAATCATTTTAGCTTTGTACAACTGGTTTTGGCATGCCCATAGTCTCTTTTCAAACCTTTGATCTCTTATAATCGAACTTGGCATTATGCTTTTTGTGATCTTGCTACCCATAACTATCCTTAGTAATAGGAATTAGATTTCTAATGGTAGAATGGCTTCAGACCAATACACTAAAGAGAAAAGGAGTAGACTGAGTTGAAGTTCTATATGTGGTGCGGTTGGCTCATAAGGCTTCATCTAACAGCTCATGCCACTATCACTTGTTGTTGTCGAGTGTATTCTTTAATATTTGGGTGAGAGTTTTATTGAAGGCTTCTACTAAGCCATTTTCCCTCTAGTAGTTGATTGTAAAATATCTTCAATCTATGTTGTGTCTCCAGAAAAAGTTGCTAATATCAGTGCTCTTCAAGGCAGTACCATTATCAGATATAATTCATCAAGACACTTTGAGAATATATACAATATGGTTCCTAAAACATTGGAGCACTTGATGAGCTGTGACCTCTCTGAGTAAATATCACCTTCGCCTATTTGGAAAAGTAGTTAGTAGCAGCTAAGATGAACTAATGACTCTTGGAAGGAGGAGGATCAATCAGACCCACTATGTTGGTACCCCAACACTCGAAAGGCCATGAGGCCAATGTACGATGTAGATTGTTGGGTGGTTGGTTAGGACCCAACTATGTATTTAACATTGGTGGCCTCGCCTAGCGATATCCATACAATCTTTGATCATCGATGGTCAATAGTATCCTAGTCTCTTGATCTTGGCTTTCATCTTCAGACCAGATTTGTTGGCTTCACATAATCTTGAGTATACTTGGGTCATAATTTTATGAACATCGTGTTTGTCTAAACAACGTTACCACATATGATCGGACTGCTAGTATAAGACACCATCCATAAGAGCATAGGAAAGTGCTATCTGCTTCATCTAATAGGCTTGGGACTCCTCTTGAGGTAGTTTACCTTTATTTAGGTAATCCATGAATGATTACCTCCAATTTAACTCCTCGTCCATCTTGCTAGTGGAAATCACCCCTTCAAGAGAGTACTTTTTGATGAGTTCAATATCAAAAAGGGATAAGAATTGTCTATTTTGGACCTTTATTGATATGGACTCATCCTCTGGACATGCTAACTCCTTGGCAAGCTTATCTCATGATACGCTATGATGTTCTCTCCTCGAGGAATATTATAAATGGTAACCTATAGGATTTGGGCTAATAACTCAATGGTGTACTTATGGTGATAGGGCATGGGCATTATAACCTTATAGGACCCTGATTTGGTTGATAACTAGAATCTCACGAGATGTTGATGCTCTGGATGCTTAGAGTAATGTCTAACTCTAGACCAGCAAATGGAGCCTCATATCTGGTTTTGATGTTGGTGCAAGGATTAGACAAATGATATGAGAATCTCATCACACCATGATCCGGAGTGAAGAGAACTATTCCTACCCTTGGCTTTCCTAGAATAGTATATTATGGTTTTCTCTTCTTTGAGAGAAGCACCATCAAAGTACATCTCCTAGCAGTGAATGCTTGTATCCCTTAAGTTCATGATTTATTCATCGGGAGATCATCAGTAAGTGGAAAGTCAGTAGGAAGTGGGTGTGTTGTTAAGAAATCCACTAGCGTTGGTCGTGTCATGATATATTATAATGGATTGATCTTAGAAATTAAGTTCACCTTATGAGGAAGTATGTAGTGTTGTAGCTTTTGGGATGCAAAGATTAAAGCTAGGCAATGCTTCTCAATGGGTGTATAAATAGCCTTAGTAGGGATTAGACGATATCTGAGTTACTAGAGTGCATTTTTCTTCCCTTCGTCATTGGCTTGGGCCAACAAAGTAGCAAAGGAGTCATCTAACATAGTAGTGTAAAGTATGAGAGGCTTGCCCATGATAAGGGCTGGTAGAATCGGCGGCATCATCAGGTAATGCTTGATGCCTTCGAAGGCATGCTCACACTTGTCATCCCACTTGAACTTGGCATCCTTTTTGATAAGAGCTGAGAATGGCTGACATCTTCCCAATAAGTTGGATATAAGCATCTTAGATACACCAATTTCCCTTGGAATGATCTGAGTTGAGTTAAACTTTAAGGGGGTGGCATTGATAATATCGCCTTGACTTATTGGATCGATTTCGATACACTGGTGTCTGCCAACAAACCCAACGAATTTCCTTGAAGCTACTCCAAATGCATACTTTAGGGGGTTCATTTTGAGGTTAAATTATCTTAACTGTTTGAAAAATACTCTCAAGTCAAAGGGATTATCTTCCTTTTCTCTACTTTTGAGCACGAGATCAGTGACATAGCACTCGACGTGATGATGAATGAGTTCATCGAAGACTCCTATCTGAAATAAAATAAAAGCCTAAAGTAAAACCTAAACCTAAACCAAAAAATAAAATAAACTAATAAAAATAAACTAAAATAAAATAACTAATAACCTAAACTAAACTAAAAAAAAATAAAATAAACCAAAGAATAAAAAACTTAAAATAAAATAAAAACTAAATAAAATAATAATAAACATAAAATAAAAAATAAAAATTAAATAAAAATATAAACTTAAAATAAAAATATAATAAACCTAAACCTAAACTAAAATAAACTAAACTAAAATAAATAAAACCTAAACCTAAACCTTAACTAAATAAAATAAAATAAACTAAAAATAAATTTAAACCTAAACTAAAAAATAAAACCTAAAAATAAACCTGAAATGAAAACCTAAAACCATAAACCTAAACTTTAAAAAAAACCTAAACCTAAACCTTAAAAATAAAAACTAAACCTAAAAATAAAATAAAAATAAACTCAACTAAAAATAAACTAAACCTAAACCTTAACCTAAAATTAAACAAATAAAAAACCTAAACTAAAATAAATATACTTAAAATAAATAAACAAAATAAATAAAAATAAAATAAAGCTAAATAAAAAATAAATAACATAAACAAAATAAACTAAATAAACCTAAACCTGTCATTACTTAATTAATTTGTAAAATCTAAATCCAAAATCCTAAAATAAACCTTAAACAATAAACTAAATAAACCTAAACCTGTCAGTTTACTTAATTTAAACAAAAAAGTCATAAACCCTAAATCCTCAAACTAACCCTAAACACTAAACCTACAATTATAAACCTACAACCCTAAACCCTAAACCCTAAAAAACCATAAACCTTAAACCCTAAACCCAAAACCCTAAACCCTAATCCTTAACCTTAAATACTAAAAGCATAATCCTAAAATCCTAAGCCCTAAACCCTAAACCCTAAATCCTACACACTCCCTAAACCCAAAACCTAAACCCTATCCACAAACTAACCCCAACCCTAACCTCCCAAACCTAAACCCAAAAACCTAAACCTAAAGTAACTAAATAAATTAAAAAATAAATTTAATACCTAAAACCTAATATGCCTAAACCTAAACCTAAACCCTTAGAATGGATAGAACATTGATGGTAGGAACATCATCGTCAACCCGGCTTAGTCTAGATCTGGCGGTGGAGGCGAAGGTGGAGGCAGCTGCTATCGTAGTGGTGGTGGGGGATCTGGAGGTGCTGTTGGATATGGAGGTGGTGGTCGGAGTAGTGGTGGTTATGGAGGTGGGAGGAGCAGGTTACAAATGGTGGTGACAGTGAGAGATGAGGGAGATGATGGGGGATCCCGCTACTCGAGTGGCTAGAGTGGTTCTAATGGGAACTAGAGAAATTGAAGAACAGCCGATCTGATATGCTACATATGGAACTGACTTTACAATAGAGATAGTTCTAGTAATCTAGTGTTTTAGATTTGCTCTATTGCTCATTTTTGATCTATTTGATTCTTGTGTCTTAGAAAACTTGGTGTGTTACTTGGTTGATGAAATCCAAAAGAAGAAATGTTGAATATTATTTTGTTCTCTACTAAAAAAATAAAAACCATAAACACTAAACTAAAACCTAAAACCTCGACCTTAAACCTAAACCTTAAACCACAAACCCAAAACCCTAAACCATAAACCCTAAACCTTATAAACTCTAAACCTAAACACTAAACCCTAAACCTAAACCCTAATCCATAAACCCTAAAACCAAACCATAAACTTAACCCTAAAACAAAACCTAAAAGAAACCCTAAACCTTAAACCCTATACCCTCAACTAAACCTAAACCCTAAACCCTAAACCCTAATCACTAAACCCTAAAAAGCTAAAAACCTAAACCTAAAAATAAAATAAACATAAAAACCTTAACTAAATAAAATAAAAATATAAATTAAATTAAAAACCTCAACTAAAACCTAAACCTAAACCTAAACCTAAGCCTAAAAAGTTAAAAAAATAAAACTAAAAACTAAAATAAATAAAATAAATAAAAATCTAAACTAAACTAAAAAAACCTAAATAAAATAAAAAAATAAACCTAAAATATAAATAAAATAAACCTAAAAATGAAATAAAAATTAAATGAAAATCTAAACCTAAAGAATAAACCGAAAAATAAAACTTGAAAATAAATAAATAAAAAAACTTAACCCTTAAACTATAAAAAAAACCTAAACCTAAAATAAAAATAAAATAAACCTAAATATAAACTAAGATAAATAAATCTAAACCAAATAAACTAAACCTAAACTAAACTAAATGCCACTTTTGCTTAATTTAAAATAAAACCCTAAACCCTAAACCCTAAACCCTAAAATCTATCCTAAATCCTAAACCCTAAATAAACTCTAAACCCAAACTAACCTAAACCAAACTCTAAACCTATACCCTAAACCCAAAACCATAAACCATAAATCTTAAAACACTAAACCTAAACCCTAAACCCTAAAATTAACTAAAACTAACCTAAACCAAGCTAAACATACAATACAAACCTAACTTCCACCCTGGGCCCTTAAAACCCTCCCTGATCCTAAATAACCCACCCTGAGCCTACCCACCCTAACCAACTTCTCTCCCTAAACCTCCTATAACCTAAACCTTACACTTAAATCCATAAACCCACACTAACCCCACCTCAGATCCTACCCTCCCAACCTACCCTAAACCCTCCCTGTAACCTAAACCTAAACCCTAAACCTCCCTAAACATAAACATAAACTAAATATGACCTAATAATAAAATAAATAAACCTAAACCTAAATATTAAAAGTAAAATAAAATAAAATAAAACCTAAACTAAACCTAAACCTAAACCTAAATAAAATAAAATAAAATTAAAACCTAAAATAAAATAAATGCTATAAAATAAAATAAACCTAAGAATAAACCTAAAATAAAACTAAACTAAAATAAAAATAAAAAAAATAAAATAAATAAAAAACTAAATAAAAGCCTAAACCTAAAATATGAACCTAAAATAAAACCTAAAAAAAATAAAAATAAACCTAAAACTCAAATAAATAATAATTTAATCTAAAATTAAAATCAAATAAAACATTACAAACCAAAACTAAACTAAATAAATAACCTAAAATAAAATAAACTTAAACCTAAATAAAATAAAATAAACTAAAATAAATAAACCTAAACAAAAAAATAAAACCTAAAATACCTAAAATAAAACCTAAAACCTAAACCTAAAAAAAAATAAAAACCAAAACCTAAACCTAAATAGAAATAAAACCTAAACCTAAATAAACAAAATAAAACTCAACTAAAAAAATAAACCTAAACCTAAAAAAAATAATCTAAAATAAAACCTAAACCAAAATAAATAAACTTAAAAAAAAACTAAAAATAAAATTAAAATTAAAGTAAACTCAAATAAGTAAAAAATAAACTAAATTAACCTAAACCTGCCAATTTACTTAAATTTATATAAAAAAACCCTAACCCAAAACACTAAAGCTTAAACTCTACGACTAACCCGAAACCCTAAACCCTAAACCTACAACCATAAACATACAACCCTAAACCCTAAAGCCTAAAATCCTAAACCCTAAACCCTAAACCTAAAACCCAAAACCTTAAACCTTAAACCCCCAAACCCAACCACAACCCAACCTAAACCCAAACCCTAAACCCCAAACCTAAACCTAAACCCTAAAAACCCAAACCTAAACCCTAAACCCAAACCTAAACAAATCTTAAACTAATCCTAAACCCTAAACCCTAAACTAACCCTAAACCCTAAGAATGGGCAGAACCTTGACGGTAGGAACATCATTGTCAACTAGGCTTAATCAAGATCTAATGGTGGAGGTGAAGGTGGAGGCAATAATTATTGCAGTGGTGGTGGGGAACCTGGAGGTGTTGGGGGATATGGAGGTGGTGGTCGGTGGTTATGGAAGCAAGAGGAGCGATGAAGGTTACAACTATGGTGGTGGTCGAGGGAGAGATTAGGGATACGATGGCGGATCCTACTACTCGAAAGGTGGGTTTGGTTCTGATGGGAACTAGAGAAACTGAAGAACAGTTGATCTGATCTGCTGCTTATGGAATTGTGTCTTTATAGTAGAGACAATTATACTTATCTAGGGTTTTTGATTTGCTCTATCGGTGCTCATTTTTTATCTATGCGTCACTTGTGTCTTAGAAGAAATGTTGAATCTGAATTTATTCTCTATTAAAAAAACCTTAAACCTTAAACCCTAAACCCTAAACTAAAATTGAAACCCTAAACCTAAAACAAAAACCCTAAACCCTAAACCCTAAAACCTAAACCCTAAAACCATAAACCCTAAACCTTAAAACCTATAATCCTAAACTCTAAACCTAAACACCAAACCCTAAACCCTAAACCATAAACCCTAAACTAACCTTAAACCCTAAACCCTAAACTAACACTAAACCCTAAACCCTAAACTTTGAATAAAGATGTCAGTAAATCTAAAGAAAATTTCTTTAAGAGACTTTCCCTTGATTATTAGATATTTGAGTACCTTAAACCCTAACCCTAAATCATATTATATAATCATATATTATAGTATAATGTATCATCATATATTTGAGCATGTAATGATGTGTTTTTGGATGTTATATAATGTTTTGAAATGTTTTAGTATATTATGGTATTCTTCCCTATAGTCTATATTAATATAAATCATAAAAATATTGATTAAATAAATCAGAAGATGAAATTTGTTAAATTTGAAGTGGGAATTAGTTTATAGTACTAAAGGTGTGCTATGCAACTTGTAGTCTAAAAAGTAAGATTTTATGTTCAAAATAACTATTATATGTTGTAGCATAGTATAACATCATATATCATAATATATTGTTCTACACATTTTAAATTCTTTTAGTATTTTATAATCATGCAGTCGAGCCTACACTAGCATTATTTATAAAAATGTTGACTTAGACTTTAAAATGGTGGAATTTGGCCAAATTCATAATAGGTAGAGCATGGCATCATAATATATTATTTTAATTTAAAATATGTAAGTGATACGACTAAAATATATAGTTTTTTATTGATTAGACTAATATTATGAGTTTTTTATCTTAAACATTCCCTTGTGACATGATATGGAATATAATATAATATATTATGTTATAGTGTACTATGATATAGGATGCCATAACATAGTGTAGCATCATGCATTATAGCATACTATTGTGTATTACTATTTGTTGTTTACCATATTTTAGTTTGTTATAGTATGATGTAGTAGAGTTTGTATTGGTATAGTTCATAAAAATACTAATTTATAGGCTAGGATGATGGGATTTGGCCAAATTTAAGGTAACCTTTAGGGAACAACATTGGGGGTGTGCTATGGTGTGTCATTTAATCAAAAGAATGGAGTTTTCCATCCAAAATGAATGTTCATTTTTCAACTAAATTTTATAAATTTTTTTATTTAAACCGATTCATTTTAAGTAATGTAAGATAATATATTATATGAAAGCATATTAAAATATAATGTACATAAAAATATAACTTCACATGTATATGAATGTGGTGGTGTGTTACTAAATGTTATTATACATGTTAGTATGTTTTACTTTCGTTATAAAACATTGGGTTAAAACTCACAAAATTGTTAATTTGATGGTTGAGATGGAAGAATTTGGCCAAATTCATGGCACGAACCAAGAAGCAACACCAAAATTATGCTATTTTGTACCATTTCTAATAGAAACATGACAATTTTACATCCCAAATGAACATTATTCATATTTTGAGAAAATTTTGTTATTTGTTCCGTTTAAGTTATTTTAATGAGATGCAATGTTAGACAATATATTATATTATAACAAATTATAATATAATATAGTGTGTTAATTCACACTACAATATGTTTAGCATGATATTGTATAGTTTGTTCGATCGTGCACCATCATAAATCATAAAATGTTGATTATAATGTTAAGATGATGTAATTTGAATGAATACATTATTAGGCTTTTGGTTGAAGTATTAAATGTTTGCATAAGAGAAAAAAAATAAGAAAAGCTAAATTAAAATAAATAAACTAAACTAAATAAAAATAAAAAAATAAAAATAAATAAAAATAAAAATTCAAATAAACTAAATAAACCAAAACCTATCAGTTTACTTCATTTAAAAAAAAAACCTTAAACCCTAAAGCCTAAACACTAAACTTTAAACCCTAAACCCTAACCCTAAACCCTAAACCCTAAAGCCCTAAACCTAAAACCCTAAACCCTAAAAACCTAAAAACCTAAACCAAAACTAAATATAACCTAAAAAAAAATATATAAAAAAACCTAAACCTAAAAAAAATAAAAAAATAATAAAAACATAAAATAAAACCCAGACCTAAACTAAAAATAAAAATATAAATAAATAAATAAATAAACAAAAATAAAAAAAAATTAAATCCTAAACTAAACTTAAAATATAATAAACTTAAGAATAAAACCTAAATAAAATAAATACTAAAAGTATAAAAAATAAATAAACCTAAACCTAAAAAAACCTAAAAATAAATTAAAAACAAAACCTAAACCCTAAACTAAAAAAAAACCTAAACCTAAAATAAAAATAAAATAAACAAAATAAAATAAACCTAACTTAAAATAAACTAAACTAAAATAAATAGAACCTAAACCTAAACATAAAATAAACTAAACCTAAACCTAAACCTAAACTAAATAAAATAAAATAAAAATAAACTTGAACCTAAACTAAAATAAAACCTAAAAATAAGCCTAAAATAAAACCTAAAACCTAAACCTAAAAATAAAATAAAACCTAAACCTAAGCTGGCATTAAAAGAAAACCAACACTTAAAATAAAAATAAAAATAAACTCAACTAAAAAATAAACTAAACCAAAACCTAAAAAAAAATACTAAATAAAACCTAAACCAAAATAAATAAACCAAAATTAATAAATTAAACAAAATAAAATAAAAATAAACCTAAATATAAATAAAATAAAATAAATAAATAAATAAAATAAACTAAATAAAGCTAACCTACAAGATTACTTAATTAAAACCATAAACCCAAATCCCAAACCTAAACCTAAACCCTAAATCCTAACCTATCCCTAAACCCTAAAACATAAACCCTAAAACCCTAAACCCTAAACCCTAAACCCTAAACACTACCTACCCATAAACCCTAAACTACAACCATAAACCCTAAACCCTACACAAACCAAACCCTAAAAATACATAAAAAAACCTCTAACCTAAACCTAAATCAAAAGTATCTAAATAAATTAAAAAAATAAACCTAAACACTAAAACCTAATAAACCTAAACCTAAACCTTAAGAATTGGTAGAACTTTGATGGCAGGAACATCATCGTCAACCTGCCTTAGTCTAGATCTGGTTGTGGAGGTGGAGGCGGTGGTTATCATAGTTGAGGTGGGGGATCTAGAGGTGCTGGTGGATATGGAGATGGTGGTCGGAGGACTGGTGGTAATGGAGGCGGGAGGAGTGACGGAGGTTATAGCCGTGGTGGTGGCGTAAAGAGAGATCATGGATATGATGGTTGATCCCGCTACTAGAGAGGCTGGGGTGATTTTGATGGGAACTAGAGAAATTGAAGAATGGCTAATCCAATCTACTGCTTATGGAAATGTGTCTTGATAGTAGAGACAGTTCTAGTTATCTAGGGTTTTTGATTTGCTCTATGCATGCTCATTTTTTTTATCTTTGTCGTCACTTGTGTCTTAGAAAACTTGGTGTGTTACTTGGTTGATGAAATCAGAAAGAAGAAATGTTGAATTTGAAATTGTTCATTGTTAAAAAAAACCAAAAACCCTAAACCCTAAACTAAAACCTGATCCCTAAACCTAAAACCTAAACCCTAAATCAATCATAAACTAAACCCTAACCACTCTAAAACTTAAACCCACTAAACCCTAAACCACAAATATAAAAATAATAATAATAATAATAAAATAAAATAAAAAAAATAAAAAAATAAAAAATAAAATAAAAACCCTAAACCCTACAAATAAATAAAGCTCTTAAACCTAAACCTAAATAAATAAAATAAATAAACTAAAATAAACCTAATTAATTAAAAATAAAACCTAAAATGTAAACCTAAAAAAAATAAAATAATAACATAAACCTAAACATATAAAATAAATCCTAAACCTAAAAAATAAAATAAAAAAACTTAGCTAAAAATAAACCTAAAACTAAAATAAACCTAAAATAAAATAAAATAAAACTTAACTAAAATAAATAAACTAAACTAAATAAAAATAAACATAATAAAATTAAAATTAAAATTGATAAACCTAAACCAACCACTTTAATTTAAAAATCTTAAACCAAGCTAACCATAAACCCTAAAGCCTCACTAAACTAAACTAAAAAACCCTAAACCCTAAACCCTAAACCCTAAATCTAAACCCTCAACCCAAAAACCTAAACCTAAACTAAATAAACCTAATAATAAAATATATAAAAAAATCTAAACCTAAATAAAATAAAAGATAAAATAAAATAAAAACCTAAACTAAAACCTAAGTCCAAACCTAAAAATAAAATAAAATAAACTAAAATAAAATAAATAAAACGTAAACTAAACTAAAGAAATAAAATAAACCTAATAATAAAAAATGTAAATCAAATAAAAACTAAACGTAAAATAAGAATAAATAAAGTTAAAATAAAATAAAATAAAAACTAAATAAAAACCTAAACCTAAACAATAAACCCTAAAATAAAGCCTATCAATAAATACAAAATATAATCTAAACCCAAAACTAAAAAAAACCTAAACCAAAATAAAAATAAAATCATATGTAAACTAAAAATAAAATAAAATTAAATAACCTAAACCTAAATCTAAAATAAATTTAACCTAAACTAAATAAAATAAAATAAACTAAAAATAAACCAAAACCTAAACTAAAAACTAAAACATAAAAATAAACCAAAAATAAAAACCAAAAAACTTAAACCTAGAAAACTAAACCTAAACCTAAAAATAAAAAATTAAATTTAAACCTAAAAAATAAAATAAAAATAAAACTAAACTAAAAAATAAACATAAACCTAAACCTAAACCTAAAAAATAAACTAAAATAAAATCCTAAAATAAAATAAATAAACATAAAATAAATTAACTAAACTAAATAAACATAAAATAAACCTAATTAAAAATATAAACTAAATAAATAAATAAAATAAACCAACTTATGGTTTTATTTTTTAAAACCCTAAACCCTAAACCTAAGTGACCTGAGCCCTAAACTCTAAACTCTAAATCCTAAACCCTAAACTCTAAAGTTGAACTGAGCCACTAACCTTAAACCCTCATAAACAACTTAAACCCTAAATCGTGACCCTAAAAACCATGGTCTTGATCTTAAATCCTAAACCCAAACCTAAAACCCTATCCTAAACACTAAACCCTGAGCCATGAGCCAAACCCCACCACACCCCTACACTTTACCACAACCACTGAGCCTTAAACTCTAAAGACTTACCACTATAAAACTAAACTAACCTAAATTCTACCCTGACCTGGACCTATGTAAGGCCCTAAACCTACCACTGAGCATGACCACTGAGCCCCAAACTGATCCTCCAGATCACCCTGACCCTACTTTTACTAAACCTAAACCTAAATTATGACCTTGGATCATGACCTTAAAACTACCACCCTCCTAAACCATAAACCCAAAACCCTCCATAAACCTAAATCAAAACTCCTAAACCACTTTAAACTAAATCTAAAATAAAATAAATAAAACCTAAACCTTAAATAAATCATAAACTAAATCCTAAATCTAAACGTGAACCTAAACCAAAATATAATAATAATAAAATAAAAAAACTAAATTAAAATTAAATAAAAAAAAACCTAAACTAAATTAAAATAAAATAAAACATAAAAAATTTAATAAAATAAAAACTAAACATAAAAACCTAAATTAAGCTAAAAATGAAATAAAAACCTTAAATAAATCTAAATATAAGAAAACTAACAAATAAAATAAAATAAACTTAAAATAAAATAAAATAAAACTAAATAAAATCTAAACCTAAAAAAACTTTAAAACCTAACAATAAATAAATAAAATTTAAAATAAAATAAAAATAAAATACATAAACCCTAAACCTAAACCCACCAGGCCCTGGATCCTCCCTAAACCCTAAACTAACCTAAACCCTCTAAACTAAATCTCTAAACTACAATTAACCCTCCCAACTGAACTAACCTCCACTAAACCCAAACCACATTTCCACTAACCTCCCTAAACCCTAAAGCCTCCTACCTAAACAACTAAATCCTGACGTCTCTCCAAACCCTAAACTAAAGCTCAAACACTCCACCTGGCCTAAACACTCCCTAAAGCCTAACACTAAACCCTAAACTAAACCCTAAACCCTAAACCATAAAGCCTAAAAACATAAAAACCTAAACCTAAACTAAATAAAATATATAAATAAAATAAATAAAATAAAATAAAAATAAAATAATAAAATAAATTAAATAAAAACCTAACCTAAACTAAAATAAATCAAAAATCTAAACTTAAAAATAAAATAAAATTAAAAAAATCAAATAAAATAAATAAAATCTTAATGAATACTAAAAAGTAAAATGAACCTAAGAATAAAAAACCTAAATAAAATAAAAATTAAACATAAAATAAAAGTAAAATAAAAATTAAAATAAAAAACTTAAACTTAAAAGATAAATGTAAAAATAAATAAAAAATAAAACCAAAACCCTAAACTAAAAAAAACATAAGCTTAAAAGAAATAAAATAAACATAAACATAAACATAAACTAAAATAAATAAAACCTAAATGTTAAGCCCAAAACCCTAACCCTAATCCCTATAACCCTAAACTCTACACTACATACCTAAACCTGACCCTATCCCACAAACCTAAAACTGAGCCTCTAACAACATAATCCCTCCCAAATCCTTAACCTAACTGACCCAAACCTACCACTGACCCTAAGACCACTGCTACCTAAATCATAAACCACCCTACCCACTCCCTCTCTAAACCTCCTAACTCCTAAACCCTAAACCTCCCTAAAACTTAAACCCTATATAAACTCCTCCTCTACTCTAAACTCCAAAGCTGAGCACTAAACCTCCTAAACCCTTTTGATCTTCTAAACCTGATCTGACCTTCCCTGGTCTCTCTCCATCTCCTAAAGCCCAAATACTAAACCCTACCACATAAACTCTAAACTACCCAACACTAAATCCTCCCTCTTCTTGGTTAACCCTAAACCTAAACCTAAACTAAATAAAATCAAAATAAAATAAATTAAAATACTAAATGTAAAAAAATAAATAAAATAAAAAACTAAACTAAAATAAATAAAAAACTTAAAATTAAAAATAAAATAAAATAAATAATAAAAAAACTCAAATAAAAGATAAAAACCTAAACAAAACTAAAAAGTAAAATGAGCCTAAGAAATAAAAACCTAAATAAAATAAAAACTAAACTGAAAATAAAAGTAAAAAAAAAAACTTAAAATAAAATATAATAAAAACTAAATAAAAAACTTAAACCTAAATAAAAAACCTAAAAATAAATAAAAATAAATCTAAATCCCTAAACTTAAAAAAAAGTTAAACCTAAAATAAAAATAAAATAAACCTAAACCCAAACTAAAATAAACTAAACTAAAATAAATAAAACTAGAATCTAAACCTTAAATAAACTAAACCTAACCTCTAAACCTAAACTAAATAAAATAAAATAAACTAAAAATAAACCTAAACTAAAAAATAAAACCTAAAAATAAACCAAAAATAAAAACTTAAAACCTAAAAATAAAAAAAAAACAAAATAAAAACCAAAACCTAAACCCAGTAAAAAAATAAAACCAAAAAAAAATAAAATAAAAATAAACTCAAAAAATAAATCTAAACCTAAACCTAAACCTAAAAATAAACTAAAATAAAAAACCTAAAATAAAATAAATAAACCTAAAATAAATAAACTAAACAAAATAAAAATAAACCTAATAAAAATAAAATTAAACTAAATAAATAAAATAATATACTAAATATCGAATAAACCTAAACCTGGGTTTGCTTAATTTAAAGATTAAAAAACCCTTTAACCCTAAATCCTAAACCGTGACCTACAACCCTAAACCCTACCACTAAATAACCCTACTAAATAAAATAAATAAAAACACTAACCCTAAACCCTAAAACCCAAAAATCCATAAACTCACAACCCTAAACACTAAAACCTTAAACCCTAAACTCTAAACCATAATCCATAAAACCCTAAATCCAAATCCATAAACCCTAAACATTAAACCCTAAAACCTACAACCCTAAACTCTAAACCTTAAACCCCAAACCCTAAAACTTAAACCTAAACCTAAACCTAAAATCATAAACTAAAATAAAAAACCTAAGCTCAAATAAATAAATATAAAATCAATAAACAAAACTAAATAAAAATAAAAAATAAATATAAATAAAAATAAAGAAATAAAATAAGCTAAAACAAATAAAAAGTAAACTAAATAAAGATAAACCTATAGGTTTACTTACTTTAAAAATAAAACCTTAAATCATAAACCCTAAACCTACAACTTTAAACCTAAAATCCTAAATCCTAAACCCTAAAATATCCTAAACGCTAAACAAAAACTCTAAACCCTAAAAGCACAAACCCTAAAACCCTAAACCGTAAACTCTAAGCCAAACCCCAAAACCTAAACCTAAACCTAAAGTAACTAAAAAAATTGAAAAATAAACCTAAACCCAAAAACATAATAAACCTAAACCTAAACCAAAACCCGAAACCCTAAACCCTTAACCCTAAAAAGCTAAAAACCTAAACCAAAACTAAAAAAAACTTAAAAATAAAATAAATAAATAAAACTTAAACCAAAATAAAATGACAAAATAGAATAAAATAAAACATAAACTAAAACCTAAACTAAAAAAAATAAAAATTAGAAAAACTAACATAAAATAAATAAAAACTTAAACTAAACTATAAAAAATAAAAAATCAAAATAAAATAAAAACTAAACCTAAAATAAAATTAAAATAGACCTAAAATAAAATAAAATAAAAAATTAAAATTAAATAAAATGAAATAAAAATAAACATAAATAAAAATGAAAAATTAAATAATATAAAATAAATAAAAAAGAAATAAAATAAACCTAAACTTATTAGGTTACTTAATTTAAAAAATAAAAAGTTAAAAATAAAAATAAAAAAACCTAACCCTAAACCCAAAACTAACCCTAAACCCTAAGTCGTAAACCCTAAGCCTACAATACTAATCCCTAAACCCTAAACCTTAAAACTATAAACCCTAAACCCAAAAATCCTATACCATAAATGCTAGACCCTAAAACTAAAACCCTAAAACCTACAACCCTAAAGCATAAACCCTAAACCCTAAACCCTAAACCTTAAGCCCTACACCCTAAACCCTAAACCCAAAAAAACCTAAAAAAATAAACATAAACTAATGAAAACCTAAAAATATAATAAATAGAAAACCTAAACATAAAAAAATAAAAAATAAAATAAAATAAATACCTGAACTAAAACTTAAAACTAAACCTAAACCTAAACCTAAAAATAAAATAACTTAAAAAAAACTAAACTAACATAAAATAAATAAAACCTAAACTAAGCGAAAAAATAAAAGAAACCTAAAAAAACAAAAATCAAATAAAAACTAAACATAAAATAAAAATAAATAAACCTAAAATAAAATAAAATAAAAATAAATAAAAACCTAAACCTAAAATAAATAAAATAAAATAAACTTAAACTTAAACTAAAATAAATAAAAATTAAACTTAAACCAAAAATAAATGAAAACTAAACCCTAAACAAAATAAAATAAAATAAACTAAACTTAAAATAAACCTAAACCTAAATTAAAAAATAAAACCTAAAAATAAACTTGAAATAAAAACCTAAAGCCAAAGCCTAAAAAAATTAAATAAAAACCTAAACCTAAACCTAAAAATAAAAAATTAAACCTAAACCTAAAAAATAAAATAAAATAAAACTAATCTAATAAATAAACAAAAATCTAAACCTAAACCTAAAAAATAAACTAAAATAAAAAACTTAAACTAAAATAAACAAACCTAAAATAAATAAACTAAACTAAATAAAACAAAAAATAAACCTAACTAAAAATAAAAAAACTAAAAAGAAAAAAATAATTAAAAATAAACTAAGTAAACCTAAACCTACTGGTGTTTTTTAATTGAAAAAAGAACCTCTAAACCCTAAACTATAAATCCAAAACCCTAAACCATAAAACTAACCCTAAACCTACAATGCTGACCCTTAAACCCTAAACTCTAAACCCAACTACCCTAAACCCTAAATCAATAAATAAATAAATAATAAATAAATCTCTAACCCTAACTAACCCTAAACCTTTAACCTAACCCTAAACCCTAAACCCTAAACCCTAAACTCTAAAATATAATACCTTCAACACTAAACCCTAAACCCCAAACCCTAAACCCTAAACCCTAAACCATAACCCTAAATCCTAAACCCTAAACCTTAAAACCTAAAAACCTAAACCAAAACTGTATAAAACCTAAAAATAAAATAAATAAAAAAACCTAAACCTAAATAAAGTAAATAAAATAAAATAAAAACCTAAACCTATACCTAAACCTAAACTTAAAATTAAAATAAAATAAAAAAATAAAAACTAAACTAAAACAAAATAAAAAAAATCCTATGCTAAATTAAAAAATAAAATAAACCTAAAAATAAAAAACCTAAATAAAATAAAACTAAACATAAGATAAAAAAAATAAACCTAAAATAAAATATAATAAAAACTAAATAAAAACCTTAACCTAAAAAATAAATCTAAAAGTAAAACTAAAAACAAATAAAAAATAAAACCTAAATCACAACTTAAAAAAAATCCTAAACCTCAAATAAATAAAATAAAATAAACCTAAACCTAAAATATAATAATCCAAACAAAAATAAATAGAACCTAAACCTAAACCTAAATCAAACTAAACCTAAACCCTAAACTAAAAAAAATAAAATAAATAAATAAATCTAAACCTAAACTAAAAAATAAAACCTAAAAATGAACCTAAAATAAAAAACCTAAAACCTAAAACAAAAAAAATAAAATAGAAACTTAAACCTAAACCTAAAAATAATAAATAAAACCAGAACCTAAAATTTCAAATTAAAATAAAACTAAACTAAGAAATTAAAATAAAACTAAACTAAGAAATAAATAAAAATCTAAACCAAAACCAAAACCTAAAAAATAAACTAAAATAAAAAATGTAAACTAAAATAAATAAACCTAAATTAAATAAAATTAAATAAAAAGTAAACTAGATAAACAAAATAAACCTAAATTTAACAATTTTTTTAATATTTTTAAAAATATTGACAAACCCTAAACCCCAACCCTAAAACACTAAACACTAAACCTACCTACAACCCTACCAACTAACTTAAACCCTAAACCCTAAATTATTTTAAAAACTAACCCTAAACCTTAAATCCTAAGTCCTAAACCCTAAAACCTACAACCCTAAACCCTAAACCCTTAACCCTGGACCCTAAACCCAAACCCAAAACCAAAACCTCCCACAAAACACTATACCAACCCTAAACCATAAACTCTAAAACCTATAACCCTAAACCCTAAACCCTAAACCCCAAATCTTAAACCCTAAACTAACCTTAAACTCTAAACCTTGAACCCTAAACGCTAAAAAGCTAGAAACATAAACCTAAACTAAATAAAATCTAAAAATAAAATATATAGAAAAACCTAAACCAAAATAAAATCAAAATATAAAATAAAATAAAATCATAAACTAAAACATAAACCTAAGCCTAAAAATAAAAACAAAATAAAATAAAAGTAAAATAAATAAAAACCAAAACTAAACTAAAAATAAAAAACCTAAATAAAATAAAAATTAAACCTAAAATAAAAATAAAATAAATCTAAAATAAAATAAAATAAAGATTAAATAAAAACCTCAACCTAAAAAAACCTAAATATAAAACCTAAAAATAAATAAAAAATAAAAATTTAACCCTAAACTAAAAAAAACTTAAACATAAAATAAAATAAATAAATAAACCAAAATAAAATAAATAAATCTAAGCCCAAAATAAACTAAATCTAAACCAAAAGAAAACTAAATAAAATAAAATAAACTAAAAATGAACCTCAACCAAAAACTAAAAAATAAAACCTAAAAATAAACCAAAAATATAAACTTAAACCTAACAAAAAAGTAAAAGATAAAACCTAAACCTAAGAAAAACTAAACTAAAAAATAAATCTAAACCTAAAAAAATAATAAAAATATAAAACCTAAACTAAAATAAATAAACTAAACTGAATAAAAATAAAAAATAAACTTAAATAAAAATAAAAATAAACTTAAATAAAAATAAAAAATAAAATAAACTAATATAAATAAAAAATAAACTAAATAAACTAAATAAACATAAACCTTGGTTTAATTAAATTTTTTTTTTAAAAAAAAACATAACCCTAAAAACCCTTAAACCCAACACTCTAAACCCTAAATACTAAACCTTAAACCCTAAACCTACAAACCTAAACCCTAAATCCTAAAAAAGCTTAAACCCAAAACCCTAAACCATAAACCCTAAAAGAATAAACCCTTAAACCTTAAACACTAATCCCTAAAGCATAAACTCTAAACCCTAAACCCTAAACTCTAAACCCTAACCCTACACCCTAAACCCTAAACCTAAACTTAAAGTAACTAAATAAATTAAAAATTAAACATAAACCCTAAAATAGAATAAACTTAAACCTAAACCTAAGTCCTAAGAATGGGCGTAACCTTGTAAGAACATCCACCAACCGGGCTCGAGATTTGGCAGTGGTGACGAAGGCGGATGCGACCATTATCATAGTGGTGGTGGGGGATCTGAAGGTGCTGGTTGATATGGAGGTGGTGGTCAGAGCAGTGGTGGTTATGGAAGCGGGAGGAGTGACGAAGGTTACAACCGTGGGGTTGTGGAGGCGTGAGATCGGGGATATGATGGTGGATCCCACTACTCGAGAAGTCAGGGTGGTTCTGATTGGAACTTGAGAAACTGAAGAATGGCTGATTCGATCTGTTGCTAATAGAACTGTATCTTTATAATAGAGATAGTTCTAGTTACCTAGGATTTTCTATTTTCTTTATGAGTGCTCATTTTTTATCTATGTCATTGCTTGTGTCTTAGAAAACATGGTGTGTTACTTATTTGATGAAATCAAAATGAAGAAATGTTGAATCTAAATTTCTTCTCTATAAAAAAAATGAAAAATACAAAACACTAAACTAAAACCTATATCCTAAACATAAAACATAAACACGAAACCTTAAAACACCTAAACCATAAACCCTAAATCGTAAACCCTAAAACCCTTAACCTTAAACCTTAAACCCTAAACCTTAAAACCTAAACCCTAAACCCAAAACCCAAAACCTAAAACCCCAAAAAAACCCTAAACACTAAACCCTAAACCTAAACACCAAACCCTAAACACTAAACTAACCTTAAATAATAAACTATAATTCCTAAAATGCTAAAAACTTAAACCTAAACAAAATAAAACCTAAAAATAAAATAAATAAAAACTTAAACCAAAATATAATAAATAAATAAAATAAAATAAAATCTTAAAGTAAAACCTAAACCTAAAGATGAACCTAAATAAAATAAATTAAAAAATAAAAACTAAACTAAAATAAATGAATAAAAACCTAAATAAACTAAAAAATAAAAAACTAAATAAAATAAAAACAAAACGTAAAATAAAAATAAAATAAAACTAAAATAAAATAAAAATAAAAACTAAATTAAAACATAAACCTAGTAAAAAAAACTAAAAATAAAACCTAAAAATAAATAAAAAATTAATCCTAAACCCTAAACTAAAAAAAACCTAAACCTAAAATAAAAATAAATTAAACTTAAACCTAAACTAAAATAAATAAAACTTAAATCTAAACTTAAAATAAACTAAACTCAAACCTAAACCTAAACTAAATAAAATAAAATAAAATAAAAATAAACCTAAAGCTAAGCTAAAAAAATAAAACCTAAAAATAAACCTAAAATAAAAATGTAAAACCTAAACATAAAATAAAAAATAAACTAAACCTAAAAAAAATAAAAATTAAACATAAAAATAAAATAAAAATAAACTAAACTAAAAATAAACATAATAAAAAACAAAACCTAAAAAATAAACTAAAATAAAACCTAAACTAAACTAAATAAAATACAAATAAAATAAACTAAACAAATACATTAAAAATAAACTAAATAAACATAAACCTTCTAGTTTAATTACATTAAAAATTAATAAAAAAAACCCAAACCCTAAAACTAATCTTAAACTCTAAACCCTAAACCCTAAACTTTCAACCCTAAACCCTAAACCCTAAAACCCTATACTCTAAACCCTAAACCCTAAACCCTAAATCGTAAACCCTAAAACCCTAAACCCTAAACCCAAAACCCTAAATCATAAACCCTAAACCCTAAATGTACAACCCTAAACCCTAAGCTCTAAACTTACAACCCTAAACCTTGAACTAAACCCTAAACCCTAAAACCCTATTCTCTAAACCCTAAACGCTAAACCTAAATCATAAACCCTAAAACCATAAACCCAAAACCCAAAACCCTAAATCATAAACCCTAAACCCTAAAATCTATAACCCTAAACCCTAAGCCGTAAACCCTAAACCTTAAACCCTAAATTCAATACCCTAAACCCTAAAAACCTAAACTAAATAAAACTTATAATTAAAATAAATAAAAAAACCTAATCCTAAATAAAAAAATAAAATAGAAACCTAAAACTAAAACCTAAACCTAAATCTAAACCTAGAAATAAAATTAAATAAAAAATAAAAAATAAATTAAAATAAAATGAATAAAAACCTAAACTAAATTAAAAAAATAAAATAAACCTAAAAATAAAAAACCTAAATAAAATAAAACTTAAATGTAAAATAAAAATAAAATAAACCTAAAATAAAATAAAATAAATCCTAAATAAAACCTAAACTAAAAATAAACCAAAAATAAAACCTAAAATAAATAAAAAAAATAAAACCTAAACCCCAAAAAAACTTAAACCTAAAATAAATAAATAAAACCTAAACCTAAATTAAAATAAACTAAACTAAAATAAATAAAACATAAAATAAACTTAAGAATAAAACCTAAATAAAATAAAACAAAATAAATAAAAATAAAATAAACCTAAAATAAAATAAACTAAAACTATAGAAAATCCTAAACCTAAATAATAAACCTAAAAAATAAAAAAAGAAAACCTAAACCTTAATTTAAAAAAAAAACTAAACCAAAAAAAAAAATGAAATAAACAACATAAAATAAACCTAAACTTAATCTAAAATAAACTAAACTAAAATTAATAAAACCTAAACCTAAACGAAAACCTAAAATAAACTAAAAATAAATTAAATATAAACTAATAAATGAAACCTAAAAATAAACCTAAAATGAAAGCCTAAAATCTAAACCTAAAAAATAAAATAAAAACATAAACCTAAAAATAAAAATAAAACTTAAACCTTATAAATAAAATAAAAAATAAACTAACTAAAAAATAAACCTAAACATAAACCTAAATCTAAAAATAAACTAAAATAAAAAAACATAAATAATAAGAAAATAAATAAACTAAACTAAATTAAAATAAAAATAAACATAAATAAAAATAAAAAATAAAATAAAGTAAGATCAATAAAAAATAAACTAAATAAACCTAAAACTATTGCTTTACTTAATTTTTTTTAAAAAAGCCCTAAACCCTAAGCTAACCCTAAACCCTAAACCGAAAATCATAAACCCTAAACCCTAAAGCCTAAACACTAAACCATAAACCCTAAACCCTATTCCCTAACCCTAAACCCTAAACCCAGAAATCCTAAACCCTAAAACCCTAAATCTTAAACCCTAAAAATGTAAAAACCTAAAAACCTAAACACAAATTAAATAAAACCTAAAAATAAAATTTCATAAAAAACCTAACCCTAAATAAAATAAAAAATTAAAAAATTAAAAACCTAAACTAAAACCTAAACCTAAACCTTAAAATAGAAAATAAACTAATAAAAATAAACTAAAATAAAAGAAATAAAAACCAAAACTAAGCTTAAAAATAAAATAAACCTAAGAAAAAAACCTAAATAAAATAAAAACTAAACAAAAAAAAACCAAATAAACCAAAAATTAAATAAAATAAAAACCTTAACATAAAAAATAAACTAGAAATAAAACATAAAAATAAATAATAAATGAAAAATAAACCCTAAACTAAAAAAAACCTAAACTTAAAATAAAAATAAAAGAAACAAAATAAAATAAACCTAAACCTAAACTAATATAAAACCTAAACTAAAATAAATAAAATGAAAAAACAAACCTAAATAAAAATATTAAACAAACTAAATAAACCAAAACCTACCTGTTTACTTAATTTTAAAGAAAAACCTAAACACTAAACCCTAAACCCTAAAACCTAACCACTAAATCACAAACCCTGAACCTTAAAACTAACCCTAAACCCTAAACCCTAAAACTAACACTAAACCCTAAAACTAAACACTAAACCTAAATCAAAACTAAACACCAACCTAAACATTAAAATCCTAAATCCTAAACTTAAACCTCTACCCTAAACCCTTCACTAATCCTTAAACTCCTAAACACTAAACCTAAACCAACCTTAAACTATAAACTCCAATCCCTAAAACCTAAACCTTAAAACCCTACACCGTAAACCCTAAACCCTAAACCCTAAACACTAATCTAAACCTATGCCCTAAGCTCACCCTAAACCCTAAACCCTAAACATTAAACCCTAAAAACCATAAACCCTGAAGCCTAAACACTAAATCCTAAACACTAATCCCTAAACCCTAACCCTAAACCCTAAACCCTAAAACCCTAAACAATAAACCCTAAACCCTAAAAATCTAGAAATTTAAACCTAAACAACATAAAACATAAAAATAAAATAAATAAATAACCTAAACCTAAGTAAAATAAAATAATAATCTAAACTAAAACCTAAACCTAAAAATAAAGTAAAATAAAATAAATAAAAACCTAAACTAAACTAAAAAATAAAATAACTTAAGAATAAAATACTTAAATAAATTAAAAACTAAAAATAAAATCTAAAAATAAATAAAAATTAGAACCTAAACCCTAAACTAAAAAAAACTTAAACTTAAAATAAAAATTAAAAAAAATAAAATAAAATAAACCTAAACCTAAATTAAAATAAATAAAACTTTTAAACCTAAAATAAAATAAACTAAAAATAAATAAAAAAAATAAAATCCTAAAACTTAAACCTAAAGAAATAAAATAAAATTCTAAACCTAAACCTAAAAATGAAAAATAAAACCTAAACCTAAAAAGTAAAATGAAAATAAAACTCAATTAAAAGATAAACCTAAACCTTAATCTAAAAAATCAACTAAAATAAAAAAACATAAACTAAAATAAAGAAACTTAACTAAATAAAAATAAAAGGTAAACTTAAATAAAAATAAAAAATAAAGTGAACTAAAATAAATAAAAAATAAACTAAATATACTAAATAAACCTAAACTTACTAGTTTACTTAATTTTTTTTTAAAACCTTAAACCCTAAATTGTAAACACTAAACTCTAAACCCTAAACCCTAAATTCTAAACCCTAAACCCTAAAAGGATAAACTCTAAAATGTTAAACCCTAAACACTAAACCCTAAACCCTAAACCCTAAACCCTAAACCTAACCCTAAACCCTAAACCCTAAACCCTAAACCTCAAACTATAAACCTAAACCTAAAGTAACTAAATAAATTAAAAAATAAACCTAAACCCTAAAACCTGATAAGCCTAAACTTAAATGTAAACCCCTAAGAATGTAACCTTGATATAGAACATCACCATCAACCATGCTCAGTTTAGATTATTGCTTTGATGGTGGAGGATTATTGCTTTAGTGGTGGGAGATCTATAAGTGTTGGTGGATATGGAGGTGGTGGTCCAAGCATTGGTGGTTATGGAGGCGAGAGGAGTGATAGAGGTTACAGCTGTGGTGGTAGAGGAGGGAGAGATCTCGGATATGATGGTGGAGCCCACTACTCGAGAGGCTAGGGTGGTTCTGATGGGAACTAGAGAAATCAAGAATGGTCGATCCATCTACCGCTATGGAACCCACAATAGATATAGTTCTAGTTATCTAAGGTTTTTGATTTGCTCTATGCATGCTCATGTTTGATCTATGTCACCACTATGAGTAACTATTGCACCCAAAAGGGTGAATTATGCATTATTAAATATTTTAAAAGTTAAATATTAAATTTTAAGTTTTAGGACAAAATTAATTTTTGATTTTATAATGACCAGATATAATTCTTAATGTAGTAAAAATAAAAGTACAGTAAAGTAAAGAAAGATAATAGGCACATAATTTTTACTTGATTCGACCAAACCAAAATCTTACGCCCATGCCTAGCCACCCTAGAATCACTAAATGCAAAATTACTTATAAATAGTACTCTCCTATACAGGTAAGCACAACCCTAGAAAATATATGTACTCCTACAAGGAAGTACAACCTAATATAAATTTTATATAAAAGAAAAAAATTCAAAATAATAAATTTTGATAAAATATATATCTCATAAATATACCAAGCTATCCAATTCAAAAAGTGATCTCACAACTTATAAATGATCACTTTACAACTTACTAATTTATCAAGATAGATTGCTCACTTAATGTGATAAAAAAATATTAACTAAATATCTTAAAGTGATCTTACTAAGATGTTTATGTTATTACAATTGGCAGAATAAAATAAAATTGATTTCAAAATAAATTCACAATAGTCTATTGCACAAAAAGTTAAATTTCGGCAAGGAATAATTTTAAATTTAAGAGAAACTATAACTAGTATGTGTATAATAGTATAAGAAAGATTAACTTTGTACTAAACTTCCTTTTTCTTACTTATTAAACAATGAAAACAATAAGCTTTACTAAATTTTAGCAAGATAAAATTTTTAAAATAAAGGATATTAGTTGAAATAAAATGATAAGTGGCAAATAAAATAATTTAATTTTTTATTAATTTTTATTTTGATAAAGAAACTTGATTTATAATTGATCTAGCATATACTATAAAATTCCATTAATAATTTATTTTATTTTAACCAAAATAAAGCTTTTAAATAATGAACTAATCATAAAATATTTAAATAAAATTAGTATATGATAAATTTAAGTAAACTAGTAAGCTTTTAATTAAAAAGGGTGATCTATCAAATATGAAAATAATTTTAGCACAATAAATTAATTTGAATTGCTTAAAATATACTTTTAAAATAGATCTAAGAATAAATGATCTTTCAAATAAGGCTAATAAAGAAATATTTCAAGAAACCATAAGAAATTTGTCGAAAGATAAAAATTTCAATAAGTTGAAATAAATCTTACAAACTATCACAAGAGTTTTTCACAAAAAAATGATTGAAGAAATTTATCAAATTAAAGGATTTGGAGCAACTATTATGACTTTGGCTAAAATACAAAATTCTAACATAGATTCTCAAGAGGTATGTAATGATATATCTTATGATGAATTAGATGATGCTTTTAATTATTTAGTTATTGAACATAAAAATTTAAAAAGAAAATACAAAACTTTTGAAAAAGAACATAAAAATTTAGATATGCATTTCTGTGATTTAAAAAATGAATGCATTAATTTTAAAAGTAAAAAACATTCTTTATTAAATTGTTCCTTACTTGTATGTAAACTTGAAAGAGAGAATATCTTGTTAAAAGCAAGATTATAATTATGTTTGAAATCACAAGTTCATTATAATGCTTCGTCAAGTAAAACATTGAATAAAAATTATTTGCATCATACACATATCCCAGTCATATATGTTATAATTATTGTGCTAAGCTGTATGCAAACACTAAGGTTTGGTGCAACTATTGTGATAGAAAAGGGCATATTTCATTTGATTGTTATGCACATAAATTACAAAACACTAAGCAATCATCTTACGTATGGGTACCAAAAGGTACAAGCACTACACAAACCACACATACTAGATATCTTGCTTCAAATTTAGAAAGTGGACCTAAACAAGTTTGGGTTCCAAAAGTTAACATGTTATTTTTTTCATAGGAATGCCTTCAAAGAAAAATCAAAGAGGGCATGTGGTACTTGAACAGTGGATGTTCAAGACATATGACGGGAGATAAAGATAAATTCACAACTTTAGAATCAAGTGATGGAGGATTTATTACATATGGAGATAATGCAAAGGGAAAGATCATTGGCATTGGTTCTATTTGTAAGAATTCTCTCACTTTAGATAAAGTTTTTCAGTAAGGATTAAAACATAATTTAATTTATATTAGTCAATTATGATAAAGGTTTGAATGTAGTATTTCATGCATCATATTGTATTATAAAAATAATGAAAATGAATTATTAGTAGGACAAAGACATAAAAATATTTATGTCATTGATTTAGATAGCTTTCATGATGTGAATTTGAATTTATTTTGTTTTAAAAGCACTCATGATGATATATAGCTATGGCATAGGTGACTATGTCATATTAACAAGCACATACTCAATATAATTGCTAAACTTGATTTAGTAGTTGGATTGCCTAAATTAAATTTTCATTCAAACTATGTTTGTGATGCATATATTCATGGCAAGCATTCTAGAAGCTCATTTAAAAGTAAAAATATTGTTTCTACTTCTAGACCTCTATAATTGTTGCACATGGATTTATTTGGTCCAATTAGCACATACTAGCTTAGGTAGAAAAAATTATGGTTTTGTGATTGTTGATAATTTCTCTAGATATGCTTGGGTTTTGTTTGTAACTTACATGGATGATGTTTTTGGTGAGTTTAGAAAGTTTTCTAAATATATTCAAAGAGAACAAGGCTTTTTGATGAATAGGGTTCAAACTGATCATGGTGGCGAATTTGAAAATAATTTATTTGAGGATTATTGTGATGAACATGGGATTAGACATAATATTATTGCACTAGAACTCCCGAACAAAATGGAGTAGTAGAGAGAAAAAATAAAATTTTAATTGAATTAAGTAGCTCTATGCTTGATGAGTATAAATTGCCAAAATATTTTGGGCGTAAATAAATACTACATGTTATGTGATGAATAGGATCTATTTTAGACCAATTTTGAAGAAGACACCCTATGAATTATTTTTTTGGAAAGAAACCTAAGATTGAACAATTTCATGTATTTGGATGTAAATGCTTTATTTTGAATAATGGAAAAGTGCATTTAGGTAAGTTTGATTGTAAATCATATGATGGTATTTTTCTTAGGATACTCTCTTTTTAGTGGAGCTTATAGAGTTTTCAATAAGACAAAAATGATTGTAGATGAATCAATACATGTTATTTTTAATGAAAATTTAAATGATCCCATTAGAAATGAAGTGATTGATGAAGAAATTGATAATTTTAAGAAAATATCTTTAGAAGATAATGTGGATGATACATCACCTAAATAATGGAAATATAATAAAAATCATCCAAAGGATCTAATTATAGGAGATCCTTCAAAATGAGTTATAACCAGAAGACATAGTAGAGAGGTTGAAGATCATTCAACATTTTTATTTGAGGTTGAACCTAAAAATTTAGAAGAAGCATTAAAAGATAATTTTTGGATTATTGCTATTGAAGAGGAGTTGAATCAATCTGTAAGAAATGATGTTTGGGAATTAGTCCCAAGACCCCAAGATCAAAATGTCATTGGAACAAAATGGGTCTTCAGAAATAAGCTAGATGATTTAAGTTGTATTGTTATAAATGAAGCTAGGTTACACAAGGATGCACACAAGTTGAAGGTATAGATTTTGAAGAATCTTTTGCACCTGTAGCAAAACTAAAAGCTATTAGGTTACTCTTTGCTTAAATGAAAATATTCCAAGGAATCCGTTGGAGAAGAAATCAGATATAAATTATTTGATTATAAAATGACTTTGGCTAAAATGCAAAATTTCACATTTTTTTGTTAATTTTAAAATATGACATTTAAACATTATGATATAATTTATATATAATTATACATATGTTAGTTATGATATAACCTTAAAATCAAATTAAAATATTTAATTATATTAAGTATATAAACTAATTACACTTAATAGTCATAATTTATTATCATTTATTATTTTGACAATTCAAATGCTATGTATGAAACATATAATTCAATGTTAATTAGATAAAGATTTATATAAATTGACATCATTATCATTATTAAAATAAATATAAATAATATGTCCTATTGAACTCATATGAATTTCTATGATAGTTATAAATTCATATAACCTAAAATATTGTATCTTGAGCTTCACATTATCCATTTTGATCTATCTTTCATTCTTCTATTCTTGCAATTTCCTCAAATATATTATGAGATGTATTGGATATATAATTAGCAATTAATATATTTGAAACACATAAAACATACATTAGAACATCCAAGCATTCATTTATTATCATCAAAATTGATCGGATTGAACATGAGGCTCATTAAGCCAACAACCACTTGTGTCTTAGAGAACTTAGTGTGTTACTTGGTTGAGGAAATCAAAAAGAAGAAATGTTGAATCTAAATTTACTCTGTTAAAAAAAACCTTAAACTCTAAACCATTAACTAAAACCTGAACTCGATAATTTGCTAGAGCCTTTTACTATGCTGGTTGAACCTTTGTTGATTCTTTTAGATTAGACTTTTTGGTTTTTGGTGGTTGGTGGTTGCCTTTGGCGCCCTTTTGTGTGGTTGTTTTGTCTTTTAATGATTTGCACTAGTTACAGCTTATGTTTCCTTTAGTTGATGGTTTCATTTCTGAGCAGTTTAGTCATTTGTGGTTGCTTAACCTGGTTTGGCTTGGTGAGTGCTTATTGTTGGGACTTTGGCTTGAGGGCTCCTATCTTGGTTTTGTTTTCTATTTCTCTTTTAATTGGCATTAGTCTAGTGCTTGCTAATGGTTGGTTCTAATTTTCCCTGGTTCGGAGCATGTATGGGTATTTTGTTAATAGTTATTGTTGGTGTTCTGACTTTGTTCTAACCTCTATCTGGGTTATTATGATTATTTTGTTGTGGTTTGGTAAATAACTAGTTGCTTCCTAGTTTGTCTCTATTTAATGGTGTTGGATCTGGAACTCTATGAACTGCTGGCCTTGGATGTTTGCTTGTATCAAGTATACTAGCTATGATGGCTTTGATGCTACTCACCTCTGCTCTCTGGTTGGTAGCATTACATATGATTGTAACCCTTATTTATGAAGTTTGGATGCTCATATGTATTATTTCCCCTTGAGATGATTCTAACTGAGCTTGAGCCTTCTCTTTCTCAGCTCTCTCCTTTCTTCTCATTATCTTTATCCTTTTCAGCTAAGACTTTTGTCTATGTAGTGTTTTGCAAATTTCATTTATGGGTTGGAACTTTATAGAGGGAATGGTCTTTGCTCACCAACCCAAGTGCCATTCGTGGACCTTACTTATCTTGCTTTCTCGAAGGAATCATGAACTGTTGCTGACTCATCCTTTTACTATTCTTAGGACTTGTTTTAGACTTTTGTGTCTTTTTCTCTTATGCTTTTTAACCGATGTATTTTCTCTTTTGTTTTCTTTTCTTTTTGTAATATACTTAGATGGGGGTTTAGCCCTGTAGGTATCTTGTAGATCTGAGAGCAGTAGAATTTTAGAACTTTACCCCTTTCAAGGACATTGTATGTTTTCCATTTATGCTAATAAAATTCTAACTTTCAAAAAAAAAAAAAAACTCTAAACTCTAAACCCTATACCCTAAACCCTAAATAACCCTAAACCCTAAAACCCTAAAACCCTAAAACCCTAAACCCTAAACCCTAAACCTTAAACCCTAAACCCTAAACCCTAAAACCTTAAACCTAAACCTTAAACTAACCCTAAACCCTAAACCCTAAACCCTAACCCTAAACCCTAAAAGCATGAAACCTAAAATCCTAAACCTTAAACCCTAAATCTTAACCCTAAACCTTAAACCCTAATCCTAAATCCATAAACCTAAACCTAAACTAACTAAATAAATTAAAAAATAAATCTAAACCCAAAAACTTAATAAACCTAAACCTAAACAAAACCCTAAGAATGGGTAACCTTGATGGTAGGAACATCACCGCCAACCAAGCTATGTCAGGTATGGTGGTGAAGGCAGAGGAGATTATCATAAGGGTGGTGGGGATCTGGAAGTGTCGGATGTGGAGGTGGTGGTTGAAGTAGTGGTGGTTATGGAGGCGGAGGAGTGATGAGGTTACAGTGGTGGTGGGGAGGGAGAGATCGGGATAAATGGTGGATCCTGCTACTCGAGATGCCAAGGTGGTTCTAATGGGAAGTAGAGAAACTGAAGAACGGCTGAACCAATCTATTGCATATGGAACTATGTCTTTATAGTAGAGACGGTTCTAGTTATCTAGGATTTTTGATTTGCTCTATGCATGCTCATTTTTTATCTATGTCATCGCTTGTGTCATAGAAAACTTGGTGTGTTTCTTATTTGATGAAATTGAACAGAAGAAATGTTGAATCTAAATTTGTTCTCTGTTAAAAGAAACTAAAACCCTAAACCCTAAATCTTAAACCGTAAACCTACAACCTACAATCATAAATCCTAATCCCTAAAACCTTAAACCCTAAACACTAAACCCTAAACCTTAAACCCTACCCTAAACCCTAAACCCTAAAACCTATAACCCTAAACCCTAAAACATACACCCTAATCCCAAAACCCTAAACCCTAAACTAGAAACCATAAAAACCTAAATGCCAACACCTAAACTAAATAAAACCTAAAAATAAAACAAATAAATAAAACCTAAACCTAAATATAATTAAAAATAAAATAAAATAAAGTCCTAAATTAGAATTTAAACCTAAACCTAAAAATGAAATAAAATAAATTAATAATAATAAACTAAAATAAAATAAATAAAAACCTAAAAAAACTAAAAAAATAAAATATACCTATGAATAAAAAACCTAAATAAAATAAAAACAAAACGTAAAATAAAAATTAAGAAAACCTAAAATAAAATAATAACCTATACCTAAAAAATAAACCTCAAAATAAAACCTAAACCTTAAATAAAAAAAACCTAAACCAAAAAATAAAAGTAAAATAAATAAAACATAAACCTAAACTAAATAAAATAAAATAAACTAAAAATAAACCTAAACCTAAACTAAAAATTAAAACCTAAAATAAACCTAAAATAAAAACCTAAAACCTAAACCTAAAAAATAAAATAAAAACCTAAACCTAAACCTAAAAATAAAAAAATAAAAGCTAAACCTAAAAAATAAAATAAAAATAAAACTCAACTAAAACCTAAACCTAAACCTAAAGCTAAACTTAAAAAATAAACTAAAATAAAAGGCTAAACTAAAATAAAGAAACCTAAAATAAATAAACTAAATTAAATAAAAAATAAACCTACATAAAATAAAATAAAATAAAATAAATTGAAATAAAAAAATAAACTAAATAAGCCTAAACCCACTTTATTTTTTTAAAAAAAACATACTAAATCTTAAACCTCAAATTCTAAACGATAAACCCTAAAGCCTAAACCTACAACCTTAAACCTTAAACCCTAAAAAACCTTAAACCCTAAACCCTAAAAGCATAAACCCAAAAACCTAAACCCTAAACCCTACACCATAAACTCTAAACCCTAAACCCTAACCCTAAATCCTAAACCCTAAATCCTAAACCCTAAATCCCAAACCTTAAACCTAAGCCTAATGTATCTAAATAATTTAAAAAATAAAATTAAACCCTAAAACCTAATAAACTTAACCTAAACATGAACCCTAAGAATGGTATCACCTTTTGATGGAGGTCAGAATTATTTCTGGTTGATATTGCTGAGCTTTGGTTGTCCTCTAGTTTTGGTGGCTCTCTCTTTTTATTGGTCTCCTGCTGCATTGGTTTTAGGATGGCCTGGTGATTGGCAAGCTTCAGAGCCTGCTTGTTTTATTTTCCCTAGCCAATTTGTTTTGTTGTGAGGGTTTATTGGTTGGTTGTTGCTTGATGGCTGTGGTATTTTCCAATCTTTTGCTTTTGATTTTGGCTATCTGGCATTGTGATTATTGGTTGAGCTTAGTCATTGGCTTTGTTCATTCCTGGGCTGAGTTACTCTCTCTCAAGCTATTACCTATCATCAAGTTTTTGTTCCCCTTTTTTGGTGCCTTTTTTGAAGTTTATTGTGGTGTTTGCGTGTTGGTTGGATGGTCCATGTGCTTGTTTATTTTTTCTACTATAGGATGAACCTGTATGTGGTTTTGGCTATTCTTGGCTCGGTTGCTATTTTTGTTGATTCCTGCTACTATGGTTGGTGGGCCTTGATATCGGTCAGTATGTCGTATTGGTGGATCTATAGAATTTTTGGTTCTTTACCTTTGGTCTTTGATTATTTTGGGTCGCTTTAATGGTGGCTATTTTTTGGTTTATGCCTTGTTTGGTTGGTTTCTTTACTAGTTGGATGTTTTGTTAGTTTTATTTAATCTTGATGATGATACTAGAACTTGGCTAGCTCTTGGTTGTTTGGTTTAATTGAGGTAAGTTGGCTATGACGGCTGGGATGTTTCCCTTATTATCATTTTTCTTGGTAGTAGCATATGTGATTTTAACCCTTCTTCTAAAGTTTGAATGCTCACATATCCTATTGCCCCTTGACATGAATGTGACTGAGCCTGAGCCTTATCTAAGATTTTTATCATTTTGTTCATTTTATGTACTTAACTTGTCCTTATTTTTAGATGCTTATCTCTATCTTAAGTTCTTTGCAAGTTTGTGGCAAGTTTTGGGGTTGTAGGTGGTTTGTGCATCTCTCAGAAGATTTCTGGATATAGATGGCTTTGACTGCCCTTCTTGTAATTTTGTTCTATTTCTTTCTTAACATTTGTCTTTTCATTATTTTGCTTTTTCTTATACATGAGGGATTTCTCTTTAGGCTAATTATAGCTCTGTGAACAGTAGTTTAGAGATTTATCCCCTATAAGGACCTATTATCTCTTTCATTTTGGGAATAAAATTGTCCCACTTTTAATTTTTATTTTTTAAAAAAACCCTAAGAATAAAGTAACCTTGACGCAGGAACATCACCACAACCGTGCTCTAGATATAAGGAGGTAAAGGCGAGGCATTATTATCGCAAAGGGTGGTGGGGATCTGGTGATGTTGGATATGGAGGTGGTGGTCGAGTGTGGTTATGGAGGCGTAAGGAGCGACCTGAGGTGAGTGGTGGTGGCGAGAGAGATCGGGAGATGATTATGGATCCCGCTACTAAAAGTCTGGGTGGTTTTGATTGGAACTGAGAAACTGGAAAATCGCCAATTCGATCTGCTACTTATGAAATTGTGCCTTTACAGTATAGATAGTTCTAGTTATCTAGGGTTTTTGATTTACTCTATGCGTGCTCATTTTCCATCTATGTCATCGCTTGTGTGTAAGAAAACTTGGTGTGTTGGTTGATGAATTTGAAAAGAAGAAATGTTGAATCTGAATTTGTTCTCAGTTAAAAGAAAAATTAAAAACCCTAAACCCTAAACCCTAAACTCTAAACCATAAAAAGCTAAAATACTAAACCTAAACTAAATAAAACCTAAAAAAAACCTAAACTAAAATAAAATAAAATAAATAAAATAAAATAAAAACATAAACTAAAACCTAAACCTAAACCTAAACCTAGACCTAAACATAAACAGAAAAAAAAAAACCAAACTAAAATAAAATAAATAAAAACCTAAACTAAAAAAATATAAAACCTAGATTAAATAAAAACTAAACCTAAATAAAAATAAAATAAACCTAAGATAAAATAAAATAAAAACCTAAACCTAAAAAATAAATGTAAAAATAAAACTTAAAAAAATAAAAAATAAAACCTAAATCCTAAACAAAGAAAAACCTAAACCTAAAAGAAAATTAAAATAAACTTAAACCTAAACTAAAATAAATAAAACCTAAACCTAAACCTAAACCTAAATTAAATAAAATAAACTAAAAACAAACCAAAACCTAAACTAAAAAATAAAACCTAAAAATGAACCAAAAATAAAAATCTAAAACCTAAACCTAAAAAAATAAAATATAAATCTAAACCTAAACCTAAAAATAAAAAATTAAACCTAAACCTAAAAAACAAAATAAAAATAAAACTAAAAGAAAAAAAAATAAACCTAAACCTAAAGCTAAACCTAAAAAATGAACCAAAATAAGAAACCTAAACTAAAACAAATAAACTAAACTAAATATAAAAAAAATAAACCTAAATAAAAATAAAAAATAAAAAACTAAAATAAATAAAAAATAAACTAAATAAACCTAAACTTACCATTTTATGGAATTTAAAAAAAAATAAAAATATTAAAGAAAAACCCTAACCCTAAACCATAAATGCTAAACACTAAACCCACAACCCTAAACACTAAAACACTAAACCCTAAACCTTAAAACCTAAACCCTAAAACCTAAACCCTAAAACCCTAAACCCTAAACCCTAAACCCTAAACCCTAAACTTTATTTTGAAAAAAATCTTAAACCTTAAACCCTAAACCCTAAAATAAAACCTAAACCCTAAACCTAAAACCTAAACCCTAAACCCTAAACTCTAAAAACCCTAAACCATAAACCCTAAACCCTAAACACTTAACCCTAAACCCAAAAACCTAAACCTAAATATGAAAACAAAATAAAATAAAATGAAAACCTAAACTAAAACCTTATCCTAAACCTAAAATTGAATTAAAATAGAAAATAAAAACTAAACTAAAATAAAATAAATAAAAACCTAAACTAAAGAAAACATAACCTAAAAATAAAAAACCTAAATAAAATAAAACTAAACATAAAATAAAAATAAAATAAACCGGTGATAAAATAAAATAAAATAAAAACTACATAAAAACCTAAACCTAAAAATAAAAACAATAAATAAATAAATAATAACACCTAAACCCTAAACTAAAAAAAACTTAAACCTAAAATAAAAATAAAATAAACCTAAACCTAAACTAAAATAAGCTAAACTAAAATAAATAAACCCAAACCTAAACCTAAAATAAACTAAACTTGAACCTAAACCAAAACTAAATAAAATAACATAAACTAAAAATAAACCTAAGCCTAAACTAAGAAATAAAACCTAAAAAAAGACTAAAATAACAACCTAAAAAATAAAAAAATTAAACCTAAACCTAAAAAAATAAAATAAAAATAAAAATAAACTATAAAAAAAATCCTAAACTTAAAAAATAAACTAAATTGAAAAAACCTAAACTAAAATGAATAAACATAATATAAATAAACAAAACTAAATAAAAAGAAAAATAATCCTAAATAAAATAAAATAACAAAATAAACTAAAATAAAAAAAATAAACTAATAAACTAAATAAACATAAACTACTACTTTACTCTTTTTAAAATAAAAAAACACTAAACTAAACCTTAAACCCTAAAGCCTAAATAAATAAACACTAAACCCTAAAACCTAAACCCTAAACCTAAACCCTAAACCCTAAAACACAAACTAAACCTAAACCCTAAAACCATAAACCCTAAACCTTAAACCCTAAACCCTAAAACCATAAACCCTAAACTAAACCCTTAAACCTAAAACCATAAAACTAAACCCAAACCCTAAACCTAAACCTAAACCCTAAATAACCTAAAAAACTTAAACCTAAACTAAACCTAAAAATCTAATCCAAAACCTAAACCCTAAACCTTAAATCTAACCCTAAACCCTAAACCCAAAACCCTAAACCTAAACTTAAAACCCTAAACCCTAAACCTAAACCTAAACCCTAAAACCCTAAAACCTAAAACCCTAAATCATAAAACCTATTAAACCCTAAACCCTAACCTAAACCCTAAACCTAAACTAAACCTAAAGTAACTAAATAAATTCAAAAAGAAACCTAAACCCTAAACCCTAATAAACCTAATCCTAAACCTAAACCCTCAGAATGGGCAAAACCATGATGATAGCAACATCACGCCAACCGTGCTCACCCAGATGGCAAGTGTGAAGGTGTAGGAAGTAGTTATCCCAGTGGTGGTGGGGAATCTGGAAGTGGTGGTTATGGAGGTGGAGGTGCAAGATTATGGTAGTGGCTGAGGCAGATATGATGGTAGATCCCGCAAATCGAGAGGCCAGAATGGTACTGATGGGAACTTAATAAACTGAAGAACGATGGATCCAATCTGTTGCTTATCGAACTGTGTCTTTACAGTAGAGATGATTCTAGTTATCTAAGGTTTTTGGTATCCTCTATGCATGCTCATTTTTTATCTCTGTTTTCTCTTGTGTCATAGAAAACTTATTATGTTACTTGGTTAATGAAATCAAAATGAAGAATGTTGAATCTGAATTTTTTTTCTTTTACTTAAAAAAATACCCTAAACCTAACTAAAACCCAACCTAAAACAAAATCTAAACCCTAAACCCTAAACCCTAAACCCTTAAAATCCTAAACCCTAAACCCTAAAACCATAAACCATAAACCCTAAATCCTAAATTAACCATAAACCCTAAAAAGAAAAAAACCTAAACCAAAATAGAATAAAAATTAGAAATAAAATAAATAAAAACCTAAATAATAATAAAATAAATAAATAAAATAAATAAACTTAAACTAAAACCTAAACTAAACAAAAAAGAAAACCTAAATAAAATAAAAACTATACCTAAAATAAAAATAAAATAAACTTAAAATAAAATAACATAAAAACTAAATAAACACCTAAACATAAAAATAAAACTTAAAAATTAATTAAAACTTAAACCTTTAAACCCTAAACTAAAAAAACATTAACCTAAAATAAAAATAAAATAAACCTAAACCAAAACTAAATAAACTAATCTAAAATAAATAAAACCTAAACCTAAAATAAACTAAGCCTAAACCTAAACCTAAACTAAAAATAAATAAAAAAACTAAAAATAAACCTAAACCTAAAGTACAAAATAAAAATAAAAAATAAACCTAAAATAAAATTGAAAAACCTCAACTTAAGTAAACTAAATTAAAAATGTAAACCTAAACATAAAAATAAAAAATATATCCTAAACCCGGGAAATACAATAAAAATAAAACTAAACTATAAAATGAACCTAAACCTAAAAAACAAACTAAATAAAAAAATCTAAACTAAAATAGATAGACCAAAAATAAATAAACAACACTAAACAAAAAATAAATTTCATCTAAATATAAATATAAATAAAAATAAACTAAAAAATAAATAAACTTATTCTAAAGAAAAACTAAACCTACTATTTAATTTAAAAAAATAAAAATAAATAAATGTATAAATAAAATCAACTAAACCTAAACCCTAAACTAAACCCTAAACCCTAAACCCTAAAACCTAAAACTAAAACCCTAAACCTAAACCCTAAACCTTAAACCAAACCAACCCTAAACCCTAACCTAACCCTAAACCCTAAACCCTAAACCCAACCTAAACCCTAAACTCCTAAATCAAAACCCTAACCTAAACCCTAAACTAAACTAAACTCCTAAACCCTAAACTCAAACCTAAACCTTAACTAAACCTAAACTATAAACCTCAAACCCCTAAACCCTAAAGCCTAAACATGAAACAGTAAACCCTAAAACCTAAAAACCCTAAACCCTAAAGCCTAAACACTAAACCCTAAACCTAATACCCTAAACCTTAAGCCTTAAATCCTAACCCTAATCCCTAAACCCTTAAACCCTAATCCCTAAACCCTAAGCCCTAAGCCCCAAACCCTAACACTAAACTTTAAACCCTAAACCATAAACCTAAACCTAAATAAATTAATTAAATATAAAAATAAACCTAAACCCTAAAACCTAATAAACCTAAACCTAAACCTAAACATAAACCCTAATAATGAGAAGAACTTTAATGGTAGGAACATCAGCATCAACTAGGCTCAATCAAGATGGTGGAGGCTAAGAGGCATGATTTCCAGGGTGGTGGGGGTTTGAGGTGCTGGATATGGAGGTGGTGGTTATGAAGGAAGGAGGAGCGATGGAGGTTACAACCGTGCTGGTCGTGGAGGGATAGATCAGGGATATGATGGCAGATCCTACTGCTTGAGAGGTGGTGGTGGTTATGATGGAAATAGGAGAAATTGATGATCGACTGATTCGATATGCTGCTTGTGGAACTGTGTCTTTATAGTAGAGATAGTTTTAGTTATCTATGGGTTTTTGATTTGCTCTATGCATGTTCATTTTTTATCTATATCGTTGTTTGTGTCTTAGAAAACTTGGTGCGCTCCTTGGTTGGTTAAATCAAAAAGAAGAAATATTGAATATGAATTTGTTCTCTCTTAAAAAATAACCTTAAACACTAAACCCTAAACTAAAACTTAAACCCTAAACCTAAAACCTAAACTCTAAACCTTAAACTTAGAAAATGATAAACCCTAAACACTAAGCCCTAAACCCTAAAGCCTAAAACCCTAAACCATAAACCCTAAACCCTAAACCTAAACCCTATGCCCTAAAACCCTAAACCATAAACCCTAAAACATAACCAAACCCTAAACTAAACCCTAAACTAAAAATCCTAAGCTCTTTTAAACCCTAAACCTAAACCTAAACCATAACACTTAAACCTAATCCCTAAACTAAAATTTAAACTCCAAACCTAAACCCTAAAACACTAAACCCTGAACCCTAAACCTAAACATAAATTTAAACCAAAATCCTAATCCTAAACCTAAACCTAACCCTAAACTTAAATCCTAAACATAAACATTAACCCTAAACCATAAACCCTAAACCTAAACCTAAGCCTAAACTAAATCATAAACCTAAAATAAACCTAAACCATAACCCAAAAATTAAATTAAACCTAAACCTAAAATAAAGGAAACCCAAAACCTAAAAAAATAAAATATAAATAAAACTAAACTAAAAAATAAACATAAACCTAAATAAACCTAAAATAAAACAACTAATATAAATAAACCTAAAATAAATAAACTAAACTAGATAAAAATAAAAATGAACTTAAATAAAAAATTAAAATTAAAATAAACTAAAATAAATAAAACATGAACTAAATAAATATAATAAACCTAAGCCTACCCATTTACCTAATTTAGAAAAACATTTTAAAAAAATTAATAAAAAAAACCCTAAGCCCTAAACCTTAAAAACTCTAAATCCTAAATTCCAATCCCTAAACCCTAAACCCTAAACCTTAAACCCTAAACCCTAAACCCTAAATAGCCCTAAGCCCTAAAACCATAAACTCTAAACCCTAAACCCTAAACCCTTAACCCTAAACATTAAACCCTTAACCCTAAACCCTAAATATTAAAACCTAAAACCTAAACTAACCCTAAATCATAAGCTAACTCAAAACCCTAAACCCTAAACCCTAAAAACCCTAAAGCCAAAAGCCTAAACACTAAACCCTAAACCTTAAAGTCGAAGCCTTAAACCCTAACCAAAAAACCCTAAACTCTAACCGTACTAGAGCTGCTAGTGGATCAGGAGGTGCTGGTTGATATGGAGGTGTTGGTTATAGAGGTGAGAGAAGAGATAGGGGTTACATCCATTATGGTGGTGGAAGGATAGATCATTGGTATGATGGTAGATCCGGCTATTCGAGAGGCAAGGGTGGTTCTGATGGGAACTAGAGAAAATGAAGAATGGCCAATCTAATATGCTGCTCAGGGAACTGTATCTTTATAGTATAGATGGTTCTAGTTATCTAGGGTTTTTGATATGCTTTATGCGTGCTCATTTTTTATCTATGTCATCGCTTGTATCTTAGGAAACTTGGTTTACTACTTGGTTGATGAAATCAAAATGAAGAAATGTTGATTCTGAATTTATTTTCTATTGCAAAAAAACTTAAACCTTAAACCCTAAACCCCAAATTGAAACCTTAAACCCTAAAAATCCTAAAAACCCTAAAAACCTAAATGTGAAATTTTAATTTGTAAACCCTAAACCCTAAACTAACTTAAATAGTAAACCATAAACTAACCTAAACCCAAATTAAAAAAACCTAAATCCCAAAACCCTAAATCATAAACCTAAACTTAAAACCCTAAACCCAAAAACTTTAAATCAGTAAACTAAACTAAACTAAACCCAAAACCCTAAACCATAAAGACCCTAAACCCTAAACCCTAAACCCTAAACCCTAAACCTAAACCCTAAACCCAGAAACCCTAAACCCTAAACTTAGAAATAAAAGGGGTCTAATTTAATTGGCTCATGATTAATGATTATTATTAAGGGACTTAATTAATCACTCTTATGGTTTTCCCACACATGTAGACTAACCTTAATTTCGTTAAACTAATTTAGGTTATTAAACACCTAAAGATCTGCCCCATGATTTAATTAATTATATTTAAGGTTTAGGGTTTTTATGGTTTAGGGTTTAGCATTTTGGGTTTTGGGTTTAGGCTTTTAGGTTTAGGGTTTTGGATTTGGGGTTTAGGTTTTTAGAGTTTAGAGTTTAGGGTTGTAGGTTTAGGGTTAGTTTTAGGGTTTAGGGTTAGGGTATTATTAGAATTTTTTAATTTTTTAATTTTATATTTCTAGGGTTTAGGGTTTATGGTTTAGGATTTAGGTTTAGGGTTTAGGTTTTATTTTAGGATTTAGGGTTTTTGGTTATTTTTTTAATAGAACAAATTAGATTCAATATTTCTTCTTTTGATTTGATCAACCAAGTAACACACCAAGTTTTCTAAGACATTTGCGACAACATAGATAAAAATGAGCACACATAGAGAAAATCAAAACTCAAGATAACTAGAACCGTCTCTACCATCTCTACTGTAAATTCATGGTTCCATAAGTGGAAAATTAGATTAGTCATTCTTTTGTTTCTCCAAATCCCATCAAAACCACCTCAACCTCTCGAGTAGCAGGATCCACCATCATATCCTCGATCTCTCCCTTCACCACCACCATGGCTGTAACTTCTATCGCTCCTCCTAACTCAATAACCACCAGTGCTCTGATCACCACCTCCATATCCCCCAGCACCTCCAGATCCACTACTAGCACTGTGATAACTGCCGACTCCGCCTTTGCCTCCACTACCAAATCTAGACTGAGCCTAGTTGACAATGATGTTCCTATCGTCAAGGTTATGCCCATTCTTAGGGTTTAGGTTTAGGTTTGGGTTTATTAGGTTTTATGATTTAGGTTTATTTTTTATTTTATTTAGTTACTTTAGGTTTAGGTTTATGGTTTGTGTTTAGGGTTTAGCATTTAGTGTTTAAGGTTTAAGTTTAGGGTTTAGGGTTTAGGGTTTAGGGTTTAGGGTTTTTTTTAACTGAAATGATTCCATAACAAATAAGAAATTACCAAATCAAATAAGACATTATCCGTTAATGATTAATAAAATAGGATAAAATAAAATGCAATTTAAAATTCACAAAAAATAGTATTTCACAAAATGTTTTCTCCGAGAGACAATAAAATTTGATTTTATAGAAGACCAACAAAGCTTTGTCGAACAAGCTGAAACCCACATCATCATTAGATTGCTCAACAGACTCTTCCTTCTTCTCTTCTAGTAGCTGGACTATTAGCAGTAGTAGGAGTAGTAAAAGCATCATGCACAACAACCACATCAAATTTACTAAGATCCTTCAAATACTCCTTAACCATCTCAGCTTGTGGGTATGTGTAATCAGTGGTAATCATGATGGTTAGGACATTCTTGTAGACGTTGATGAACATTTCAGACACTGCAGCAAGGGTTGGATAAGAGAGGGCTGGTGAGAGAGAAGTGATCAATAAAAGGGCTGGGAAAACTTCTTGATGAGATCATCTTTAGTGAGCTCAAGCACCTCAGGACTGAACACCGATCCATCATCATACAAAGACTAGACGATAAGGCCATAAGAGAATCAATTAATCCTCAGCTTAATGAGGAGAGCAGCCTCTGAGGATCCCACCTTATCACCTTCTTTAATCATCTCAATCGAGGTGATAATTTCAACAAAACCTGGAAGAAAGAAGTCCATGTAGGATCCAAACATGGAGGAACCATAATAACAATAGGTGCAATAAGACTAACATGGGCAGGAGCACCAACTTTGTATTTTGCAACCTCTTCGCTGACCTCTTTAAAATCACCTTTCATAAAAATTAGCTCAATCATAGTTTAAGGTTTAAGTTTTAGGCTTTTAGGGTTTATGATTTTAGGGTTTAGGGCTTAGGGTTTAGGGTTAGGGTTTAGGATTTAGGGTTAGGGTTTAGGGTTTACGGTTTAGTTTTTTTTTTAAAATTAAGTAAACCAATAGGTTTATGTTTATTTAGTATAATTTTCATTTACTTTCATTTATTTTATTTTTTTATTTTTCTTTAAGTTTCTTTTTTATATTTAGTTTACTTTATTTATTTTTGGTTTATTTATTTTTTATTTCTTTATTTCACTTTATCTTTTAGGTTTGGTTTAGGTTTATTTTCATTGAGTTTTATTTTATTTTATCTTTTGGTTTAGGTTATACTTTTATTTTTAGGTTTATGTTTAGGTTTATATTTTCTTTTATGTTTATTTTTTTGTTTAGGTTTATTTTAGGTTTTACTTTAGTTTAGTTTAGGTTTATTTAGGTTATTTTATTTTATTTAGTTTTTTAGGTTTTATTTATTTAGTTTATTTAGTTTAGGTTGGTTGTTTTATTTTATTTATTTTATTAAATTTTTAGTTTAGGGATTATGTAATAATATTTTAAGTTTATATTTTAGGTTTAGGCTTTTTTGGGTTTATTTTATTTTTATTTTATGTTTAGTTTGTATTTTATTTAGGTTTTTTATCTTATTACATCTTAGTTTAGTCTTTTATTTATTTATTTTTTTATCTTTTATTTTATTTTATTTTGTGTAGTTTGGGTTTTAGTCAGCTTTGGTGATTTTATTATTTATTTTATTTATCTTAATTAGGTTTTATTTAGTTTAGGTTTAGGTTTTAAGTTTTAGGGTGTGGTTTGGTTTATGGTTTGGGGTAGGGTTAGGGTTTAGGGTTTAGGGTTAGAAGGTTTAAAGTTTTAGTGTTGTGAGGTTTAGGTTAAGGGTTTGGGGTTGGGGTTTAGGGTTTGGGGTTTAGGTATGGTTAGGTTTAAGGTTTAGGGTTTAGGTGGGTGTTATTTTATAATTTTTTATTTTAAGGTTTAGGGTTTAGGTTTTTTAGGTTTAGGTTTTAGTTTAGGTTTAGGATTTTAATTTTTTAACAAATAGATTCCACATTTCATCTTTTGATTTCATCAACCAAGTAACACACAAAGTTCTCTAAGACACGTTTATGGCATAGATAAAAAATGAGCATGCATAAAGAAAATAAAATCTAGATAACTAGAACTATTTCATTGTAAAGACACGTCCATAAGCAAAGATCGAATTGGCCATTCTTCAGTTTCTCCATTTCCCATCAGAACCACACCGCCTCTCGAGCAGTGGGATCCATGATCATATCCCCAATCTCTCCCTCCACCACCACCACGGTAGTAACCTTCATCACAGTTCCATAAGTTTTTTAGTTTATTTTTTTTAAAGTTTTATTTAGTTTAGGTATAAGTTTTAGGTTTTTATTATTTAGGATTTAGTGTAGGGTTTAGGTTTAGAGGGTTTAGGTGGGGGTTTAGTGTAGTTTAGGGTGAGAATTTTTTAGGGTTTAGGTGGGTAGGGTGTGGTTAGGGTCAATTTAGTTTAGGGTAAGATTTAGGAGGTTATGTTAGGTTTGGGGTCAGTAGAGTTTTTATTATTTTTTATTTATTCTTTATTTTATTTTTATTTTTAGATTTAGAGGGTTTATGGAGGGCTTGAGGTTAAGTAGGATGGTTAGGGCTTGTGGGAGCATTTTAGATAGCATTTGAGATTTATAGTTTAGGTGGGGTTTAGGGTTTGGGTCGGGTTTGTTTAAGGTTTTAGGGTTTTTTATTTAGGGTTTAAGGTTAGGGTTTTTTTTTCCTTTTTTATTATTTTTTTTTTTTTAGGGTTTAGGTTTTAAGTTTAGTTCGGTTTTAGTTTATGGTTTAGGGTTTTACTTTTTTTAACAAAAGAACAAATTTAGATTCAACATTTCTTCTTTATTTCATCAACCAAGTAACACACAAAGTTCTCTAAGGCACAAGCGATGGCATAGATAAAAAATGAGCACGCATAAGGCAAATCAAAAAACCTAGATAACTAGAATCATTTCTATCAGAAAGACACGCCCATAAGTCGTAGATCAAATTGGACATTCTGCTTTCTCCATTTCCCATCAACCACCTCACCTCTCGGCGGGGATCCACCATCATATCCCCAATCTCCCTCCCACCACCACCTCCAAGTCCATGTGGTTTATTAGTTTATTTTATTTTAAAGTTTTATTTAGTTTAGTTTAGGTTTTAGTTTTTTTAGGTTTAGGGAGGTGGTTTAGGGTTTAGGTAGGGTTTAGGGTTTATTTGGGGTAGGTGAGTCTGAGAGGTTAGGGTTAGGTTTAATTTAGGGTTGGGTTTAATTTGTGGTTTAGGGTTTAGGAGTGGAGGGTTTAGGTTTAGGGCTAGAGAGGATTGTTAGCTAGGGTTTAGGTTAGGGGTTAGTTATTTATTAATTTTATTTATACTTTTTTTTATTTTTAGGATTTGAGCTTTATTTAGGGTTTTATAAGTTTTAATTTAAGGTTTAGGTTTTAGTTTAGTTTTATTTTAAGTTACATAAACCCATAGGTTTAAGTTTTTTTTTAGTTTACTTTGGTTTAAGGTTAGCTTAGATTTAGATTTTAAAAAAATTAAGCAAACCAAGATATGTTTAGGGTTATTTTGTTTATAGTTTATTTTAATTTATTTTAGTTTAATTTTAATTTTATTTAAGTTTATTTTTTTTTTTTAAATAAATTTATTTTTAGGTTTTATTTATTTTAGTTTAGGTTTTTAATTTTAGTTTATTTTTTTAGATTTAGGTTTAGTTTATTTTTTTAGTGAGAGATTTATTTTATTTTATTTTTATTTTAGGTTTTATTTTTATGTTTAGGTTTAGGTTTTGGTTTTATTTTATTTTTATGTATACATTTTAGGTTTTATTTTAGGTTTATTTTTATATTTTATATTTTTTAGTTTAGGATTATGTTTATTTTAGTTTATTTTATTTTATTTAGTTTAGGTTTAGGTTTAGGTTTAGTTTATTTTAGGTTTAGCTAGGTTTTATTTATTTTGTTTAGTTTATTTTATTTTAGGTTTAGGTTTATTATATTTTGTTTATTCTATTTTATTTTATTTTTTTTTTTTTCTCTAGGATTTTAGGTTTTATTTTTTATTTATTTGTAGTTTTTTTTAGGTTTAGGTTTTTATTTAGTTTTTATTTTATTTTTTTTCTATTTATTTTATTTTTATTTTCTTTAGGTTTTTTATTATAAGGTTTATTTTATTTTTTAATTTAGTTTTGGTTATTAATTATTTTATTTTTATTTATTTAATTTTATTTTTTGGTTTAGGTTTAGGTTTTAATAGGTTTTATTTTATTTTATTTTATATTTATTTATGTTTAGGCTTTTATTTATTTTATTTTAGGTTTTATTTAGTGGGAGGTTTGGGTGGGAGGGTAGGGTTTAGGATTTAGGGTTTAGTGGTTTAGAGTAGAGGTTTTAGTTGGGGTGGGATCCTTAGGGTTTAGTTGGCCTGGGCTCAGGTAGGGTTTGGGAGGTTAGTTATAAGGTTTAGGGAAGGTCAGGATTTAATTTAGGGTTTAGTGTTTAGAGTTTAGGGTTTTAAATTAAAACCGATAGGTTTAGCTTTATTTAGTTTATTTTATTTTATTTAGTTTATTTATTTTATTTTATTTGGTTTATCTTTTATTTTATTTAGTTTAGTTGATTTATTTTAGGTTTATTTATTTTAGTACATTTTAGGTTTTGGTTTATGTATGTTTATTTTAGTTTAGTTTATTTTTTTTATTAGGAAAGGCTTTATTTTTATTTTTTTTAGGTTTAGGTTTTATTTTACTTGTTTAAGTATGGGTTTTAAAGTTTATATTTTAGGTTTATTTAGTTCAGTTTAGGTTTATTTTTATTTTATTTTATTTATTTTAGAGTTTAGATTTAATTTATTTTAAGTTTGGTTTTCTTTATTTTAGTTTAGTTTAGGTTTATTTTATTTTATTTATTTTAGGTTTAGTTTTTTTTATTTACGGTTTAGTTTTTTTATTTAGTCTATTTATTTTAATTTAGGTTTTTTATTTTAGTTTTTTTTTGGTTTAGTTTAGGTTTAGGTTTATTTTAGTTGAGATTTATTTTTTTTATTTTTAGGTTTAGATTTTATTTTATTTTTTAGTTTTGGTTTTTTTATTTTATTTTGATTTTGATCTATTAGTTATTTTAGATTTTATTTTAAGGATTAAGTTTATATTGATTTATTTTATTTATTTAGTTTAGGTTTAGGTTTAGTTTGGTTTAAGGTTTAGGATTTGGTTTATTTATTTTAGTTTATTTTATTTAAGTTTAGGTTTAGGTTTATTTTATTTTTATTTTAGGTTTAGTTTTCTAGGTTTAGGTTTATTTTATTTTTATTTTTAGGTTCTTTTTATTTAGTTTTATTTTGGTATATTTTATTTTATTTTACATTTTATTATCTTGGTTTTATTCAGGTTTATTTTATTTTTTTAGTTTAGTTTAGGTTATTAATTATTTTATTTTAGTTTATTTGATTTTATTTTTAGGTTTAGGTTTAGGTTTTAGTTTAGGTTTTTATTTTATTTATTTATTTTATTTAGGTTTAGGTTTTAATTTATTTTATATTTAGGTTTTATTTAATAGAGCTGGGTTTAGTATAGTTTTTAGGGTTTAGGGTTTAGGTAGTGGTAAAGGGTTTAGGGTTAGGATTTTAGTTTAGGGTTTAGGGTCTTGGGTGGTAGGTATAGATTTTTTATTTAAGGTTCAAGTTTTAGTAGGTTTATTGTTAAATAAGCAAACTTGTAGGTTTGTTTTATTTTACTTTAAAGGTTTAGGGTTTAGGGTTTAGTTTTTTTTTGAAAATTAAGCAAACCCGATTTTAGGTTATTTAGTTTATTTATTTTTGTATTTTATTTTAATTTATTTTATTTTAAATTTTATTTATGTTCATTTTATTTTAATTAGTTTAGTTTATTTATTTTAGTTTTATTTCTAAGTTTAGGTTTAGGTTTAGGTTTAGTTGAGAATTATTTTTATTTATTTTAGGTTTTGATTTTATCTTTATTTTAGGTTTATTTTATGTTTTTATTTTATTTTTATATGTTTAGAGTTTAGGTTTTTAATTTAGGTTTATTTTTAGATTTTATTTTTTAGTTTAGGATTAGGTTTATTTTTAGTTTATTTTATTTTATTTAGTTTTGATTTAGGTTTAGGTTTAGTTTATTTTAGGTTTAGGCTTATGTTTTATTTATTTTAGTTTAGTTTATTTTAGTTTAGGTTTATGTTTATTATATTTCATTTATTCTATTTTTATTTTAGTTTTAGGGCTTTTTTCCTTACGGTTTAGGTTTTATTTTTTATTTATTTATAGGTTTTTTTTAGGTTTAGGTTTTTATTTAGTTTTTATTTTATTTTTTTGGTTTATTTTATTTTTATTTTCTTTAGGTTTTTTATTCTAAGGTTTATTTTATTTTTTAATTTAGTTTTGGTTATTAATTATTTTATTTTTATGTATTTGATTTTATTTTTAGCTTTAGGTTTAGGTTTTAATTTAGGTTTTTATTTTATTTTATTTTATTTTTATATTTTATTTATGTTTAGGCTTTTTATTTATTTTATTTTATTTAGTTTAGGTTTAGGGTTTTAAGGGTTTAGGGTGGATTTGGGGTTTCAGGTTTAGAGTTTATGGTAGAGGTGGGTTAGTTTTCCCAGGACAGCTTAGGGTTTAGTTGCTTAGTGGCCTGGAGGTGGGTTTGGGTTTGGGTTAGTTTGGGTGTGGTTTAGAGGATTTAGGGTTTAGTAGTTTTAGAGTTTAGGGTTTGTTTAAATTAAACCCGAGCCTAGTTTATAGCTTTATTGTTTTTATTTTATTTAGTTTATTTATTTTTATTTTATTTGGTATCATTTTTATTTAGTTTAGTTTATTTTAGGTTTTTATTTTAGCAACATTTTAGGTTTAGGTTTATGTTTATGTTTATTATTTTAGTTTAGTTTTATTTATTTTAAAGGCTTTATTTTATTTTTTTAGGTTTAGGTTTAGGTTTTATTTTATTGTTTAGGTATGGGTTTATATTTTAGGTATTATTTTTAGTAGTTTAGGTTTATTTTAGTTTATTTTATTTTATTTAGTTTAGAGTTTAGATTTAATTTATTGGTTTAGGTTAAGGTTTTCTTTATTTTAGTTTAGGTTTAGGTTTATTTTATTTTATTTATTTTAGGTTTAATTATTTTTATTTACAGTTTAGTTTTTTTATTTAGTCTATTTATTTTAATTTAGGTTTTTTATTTTAGTTTTTTTTTAGGTTTTGGTTTAGGTTTAGGTTTAGGTTTATTCTCTAGTTGAGATTTATTTTATTTTATTTTTTAGGTTTAGATTTTATTTTTTTAATTTTAAGTTTAGGTTTTGGTTTTTTTTATTTTTTTATTTTTTGATTTTAGGATTCTATTATAAGTTTATTTTTAGATTTTATTTTTATTTTAGGATTAAGTTTATATTGACTTATTTTATTTTATTTAGTTTAGGTTTAGGTTTAGTTTGGTTTATTTTAGGTTTAGGATTTGGTTTTATTTATTTTAGTTTATTTTATTTTAGTTTAGGTTTCGGTTTATATTTTATTTGGTTTATTATTTTTATAGGTTTTGGTTTTTCTAGGGTTTAGGTTTTATTTTTTATTTATTTTAGGTTTTCTTAGGCTTTGGTTTTATTTAATTTTTATTTTTTTGGTATATTTTATTTTTATTTTATTTATCTTTAGGTTTTTATTCTTAGGTTTATTTTTTAGTTTAGTTTAGGTTATTAATTATTTTATTTTAGTTTATTTGATTTTATTTTTGGGTTTAGGTTTAGGTTTTAGTTTAGGTTATTATTTTATTTTATTTATTTATTTTATTTAGGTTTATGTTTTTTAATTTATTTTATATTTAGGTTTTATTTAATTTAGGTTTAGGCTTTTAGGGTTTAGTATTTAAGTTTAGGGTTTAGGGTTTAAGGTTTTAGGGTTTACAATTTTAGGGTTTAGGGGTTAGGATTTTTAGTTTTTAGGGTTTAGGGTTAGCTTAGGTTTTTGGGTTTAGGGTATAGATTTTTGATTTAAGGTTCAAGTTTTAGTTTAGGTTTATTGTTAAATTAAGTAAACCTGTAGGTTTAAGGTTTTTTTATTTTACTTTAAAGGTTTAGGGTTTAGGGTTTAGTTTTTTTTTTGAAAATTAAGTAAACTGATAGGTTTAAGGCTATTTAGTTTTTTTAGTTTATTTTGTATTTATTTTAATTTACTTTATTTTAAATTTTTATTTATGTTCATTTTTTATTTTTAATTAGTTTAGTTTATTTATTATAGGTTTATTTATTTTAGTTTTTTTTTTCTAAGTTTAGGTTTAGGTTTAGGTTTATTTCTTAGCTGAGAATTATTTTTATTTTATTTTTAGATTTTGATTTTATTTTTTATTTTAGGTTTATTTTTAGGTTTTTATTTTATTTTATTTATGTTTAGAGTTTAGGTTTTTATTTTAGGTTTATTCTTAGATTTTATTTTTTAGTTTAGGATTAGGTTTATTTTTAGTTTATTTTATTTTATTTAGTTTAGATTTAAGTTTAGGTTTAGTTTATTTTAGGTGGCTTATGTATTTTTATTTTAGTTTTTTTTTTTAGGTTTTGTTTATTATATTTCGTTTATTCTATTTTATTTTGGGGCTTTTTTCCTTGGGTTTAGGTTTTATTTTTTTATTTATTATAGTGTTTAGTTTATTTTATTTTAATTTTTTGGTTTATTTTATTTTTATTTTCTTTATTTTTTTATTCTAAGGTTTATTTTATTTTAATTTAGTTTAGGTTATTAATTTTTATTTTAGTTTATTTGATTTTATTTTTTAAGTTTAGGTTTAGGTTTTAGTTTATGTTTTATTTTATTTTATTTTATATTTTATTTAGGTTTAAGCTTTTTTATTTATTTTTTTTTTTTAGGTTTAGGTTAGTAGGTTTTTAGGGTTTAGGGTTTAGGGTTTAGGATTTAGGGTTTAGGGTTTTAAGGTTTAGAGTTTTATGGTTTAGTGCTAAGGGTTTTTAGTTTTTGGGGTTTCGGGAAAGCTTAGGGTTTTAGATTTTTTAGGGTTTAGGGTTTAAGGTTGTAGGTTTAGGGTTTAGGATTAGTTATAAGGTTTAGGGTTTAAGGTTTAGGATTTTGGGTTTAGGGTTTAGTGTTTAGAGTTTTGGGTTTTTTTTAATTAAGTAAACTGATAGGATTATCTTTATTTAGTTTTTTGTTTTATTTTATTTAGTTTATTTAATTTTTATTTTTATTTGGATTTATATTTTATTTTTATTTAGTTTAATTTATTTATTTTAGTACATTTTTTAGGTTTAGGTTTATGTTTATGTTTATTTTTTTAGTTTAGTTTTATTTTATTTTATTTTAGGAATAGGCTTTATTTTTTATTTTTAGGTTTAGGTTTAGGTTTTATTTTACTTGTTTAGGTATGGGTTTATAGTTTATATTTTAGGTTTTATTTTTAAGTTTAGGTTTAGGTTAATTTTTAGTTTATTTTATTTTATTTAGTTTAGAGTTTAGGTTTTCTTTATTTTAGTTTAGGTTTACGTTTATTATATTTTATTTATTTTAGGTTTAATTTTTTTTATTTAGGGTTTTTGTTTTATTTTTTATTTATTTTTTGGTTTATTTATTAGGTTTAGGTTTTTATTTTGTTTTTATTTTATTTTTATTTTATGTTTCATTTTTTTATTTAGTATTTTTATTTTTAGGTTTATTTTAATTTTATTATTTTAGTTTAGGTATTTATTTATTTTATTTAATTTTATTTTTATTTCTTATTTTATTTTATTTTTATGTTTAGGTTTAAGTTCAGGTTTAGATTTAGCTTTAGGTTTTAGTTTAGGTTTTTATTAATTTTTTTAATTAATTTTGCTTTAGGTTTTTTTTATATTTTTAAAAATTTTTATGTTTTATTTAGTTTAGGTTTACATTTTTAGGTTTTTGGGGTTTAGGCTTTAGGGTTTAGGGTTTAAGGGTTTAGGGTTTAGGGTTTGAGATTTAGGGTTTATGATTTAGGGTTGTAAGTTTTTGTGTTTAGGGTTTAGTGTTCAAGGTTTAGGGTTTAGGGTTTAGGGTTCAAGGTTTAGGGTTTAGGGTTTAGGGTTTAAGGGTTTAGGGTTTAGGGTTTAGGATTTTAGGGTTTAGGATTTAGGGCTTTGGGTTTAGAGTTAGTTAATGGTGGTTATGGTTTGGAGTTTTAAATTAAGTAAACTCATGGTTTAGTGTTTAGTTTATTTTTATTTATTTTAGTTTATTTTATTTTTTATTTTGAATTAAAGGTTATTTTTATTTATATTTATTTTAGTTTATTTATTTTAGGTTTATTTATTTTAGTTTAGGTTTTTTATTTTAGTTCATTTTTTATGTTTAGGTTTAAGATTAGGTTTTGGTTTATTTTTAGTTAAGTTTTATTTTTATTTTATTTTTAAGGTTTCAATTTTATTTTTTATTTTTATGTTTAGTTTAGGTTTTTAATTTATTTTTTAGGTTTAGGTGTGAGGTTTTTATTTTAGGTTTCATTTTTTTGTTTTGGATTAAGTTCATTTTGAGTTTATTTATTTTAATTAGTTTAGGTTTAGGTTTAGGTTTAGTTTATTTTAGTTTTAGGTATAGGTTTTGTTTATTTTAGTTTAGGTTTAGGTTTATTTTATTTTTATTTTAGGTTTAAGTTTTTGATTTAGTTTAGGGTTTAAGTTTTATTTTTAGGTTTATTGTTTAAGTTTAGGTTCTTACTTAGTTTTTATTTTATTTTATTTTATGTTTGTTTTTTATTATTTTAGGTTTAGTTTTGATTTTATTTAAGTTTTTTATTTTTTTTTAGTTTAGTTTAGGTTTTTATTTATTTTATTTTAGATTATTTTTTATTTTTTATTTTATTTTCTTTTTAAGTTTATGTTTAAGTTTAGGTATTGATATAGGTTTTAATTTATGTTTTCATTTTATTTTATTTTATTATTTTATTTTGGTTTAGATTTTTATTTATTTTATTTTTAGGTTTTATTTAGTTTAGATTTCAGTTTATAGCTTTTTAGGGTTAGTTTATGGTTTAGGGTTTAGGGTTTAGGGTTTGGGGTTTGGGGTTTGGAGTTTAGTGTTTAGGGTTTAGGGTTTAGGGTTTAAGGTTTCAAGGTTTATGGTTTAAGTATATTTTATTATTTAGTTTAGTTTAGGTTTTTATTTATTTCAGTTCATTTATTTTAGTTTATTTGATTTTATTTTTAGGTTTAGGTTTATGTTTTAGTTTAGGATTTTATTTTATTTTATTTTTATATTTTATTTAGGTTTAGGTTTTTTTATTTATTTTATTTTTATGTTTTATTTAGTTTAGGTTTAGGTTTTTAGGGTTTAGGGTTTAGGGTTTAGGGTTTAGGTTTTAGGGTTTTAAGGTTTAGGGTTTTAAGGTTTAGGGCTAAGGGTTTTTAATTTTTAGGGTTCAAGGTTGTAGGTTTAGGGATAGCTTAGGGTTTAGGGTTTTTTAGGGTTTAGGGTTTAGGGTTTAAATTGAAGGTTGTAGGTTTAGGGTTTAGGGTTTAGGGTTAGTTATAAGGTTTAGGGTTTATGGTTTAGAATTTAGGGTTTAGGGTTTAGGGTTTAGAGTTTAGGGTTTTTTTTAAATTAAGTAAAGTAATAGGTTTAGGTTTATTTAGTTTATTTTTTATTTATTTTAGTTTATTTTATTTTTTATTTTTATTTCGGTTTATCTTTTATTTTTATTTAGTTTACTTTATTGATTTTAGTTTAATTTCTTTTGGTACATTTTTTAGGTTTAGGTTTATGTTTATGTTTATTTTTTTTAGGATTAGGCTTTATTTTTTATTTTTTGGTTTAAGTTTAGGTTTAGGTTTTATTTTACTTTTTTAGGTTTAGGTTTATAGTTTTTATTCTAGGTTTTATTTTTTAGTTTAGGTTTTGGTTTATTTTTAGTTTATTTTATTATATTTAATTTAGAGTTTAGGTTTAGTTTATTTTAGGTTTAGGTCTAGATTTTATTTATTTTACTTTAGGTTTAGGTTTATTTTAGTTTGTTTATTTTAAGTTTACTTTTTTTTTAGTTTAGGGTTTTTGTTTTATTTTTTATTTATTTTTAGGTTTATTTTATAGGTTCAAGTTTTTATTTAGTTTTTATTTTATTTTAGGTTTATTTTATTTCTATTTTAAGTTTTGTTTTTTTTTTATTTAAGTTTTTATTTTTAGGTTTATTTTATTTTTTTAGAATAGTTTAGGTTTTTCTTTATTTTATTTTAGTTTTTTTTTTATTTTTTGTTTTATTTTATTTTTATGTTTATTTTTAATTTAGGTTTAGGTTTAGCATTAGATTTTAGTTTGGGTTTTCATTAATTTTATTTTTTTAATTAATTTAGCTATAGGTTTTTTTTTTCTTAAAATTTTTAGGTTTTATTTAGTTTAGGTTTAGGTTTTTAGGTTTTTGGGGTTTGTGGTTTAGGGTTTGGAGTTTAGGGTTTAGGGTTTAGGCTTTAGGGTTTAACGATTGAGATTTAGGATTTATGATTTAAGGTTGTAGGTTTACGGTTCAAGGTTTAGGGTTTAAGATTTATGGTTTAAGGGTTTAGAGTTAGGGTTTAGGATTTTAGGGTTTAAGGTTTAGGGTTAGTTTTAGGATTTAGGGTTTAGGTTTATTGTTTTTTAGGTTTTTTTTATTTTTATTATTTTTTAAATTAAGTTTACTCATTGATTTAGGATTATTTAGTTTATTTTTTATTTATTTTAGTTTCTTTATTTTTTATTTTGATTTAGGGTTATTTTTATTTATATTTAGTTTAGTTTATTTATTTTAGGTTTATTTATTTTAGTTTTGATTTATTATTTTAGTTTATTTTTTTATTTTATTTTGGTTTAGATTTTTTATTAATTTTATTTTTTAGGCTTTATTTTTATGTTTAGGTTTTAGTTTTCGTTAGGATTTAGGGTTAGTTTAAGGTTAGGGTTAGTTCATGGTTTAGGGTTTGTGGTTTAGGATTTAGGTTTTATTGGTTTTTTTGGGTTTAGGGTTTAGGGTTTTTAGGGTTTAGGGTTTAGGGCTTATGGTTTATGTTTTAATTTTAGGTTTCAGGTTTTAGTTTAGGGTTTTTTTAACAAAGAACAAATTCAGATTCAACATTTCTACTTTTGTTTATTTTGTTTATTTAGTTTATTTTATAGGTTTTTTATTTTTATGTTTATTTTATTTTTTTATTTTAGTTTTGGTCTTTATATATTTTCTTTTATTGTATTTTTATTAGTTTATTTTTTTTTTTTTGGGTTTAGGTTTAGGTTTCAGTTTAGGTTTTTATTTTATTTTATTTTTTATTTTATTTTTAGGTTTTATTTAGTTTAGGTTTTTAGGTTTTTAGGTTTTTAGGTTTTTAGGGTTTAAGGTTTATGGTTTAGGATTTAGGGTTTTAGGGTTTAGGGTTTAAGGTTAGGGTTTAGTGTTTAGGGTTTACGGTTTAGTGTTTAGGCTTTAAGGTTTAGGGTTTTTAGGGTTTAAGGTATAGGTTTTAGGGTGAGCATAGGGTTTAGGGTTAGTTTAGGTTTAAGGATTTAAGGTTAAGGTTTAGGCTTTAGGGTTTAGGGTTTTTATGGTTTAGGGTTTAGGGTTTAGGGTTAGTTTAGGGTTTAAGGTTTTGGGTTTTAGGGTTTAGGGTTGAGGGTTTAGGGTTTAGGGTTAGGGTTAGGGTTTAGGATTTAGGATTTAGAGTGTCGAAACTCACTTATATTCAACGAATATGAAAGAATAATTCTAATCATTTTAATTGTTATGGGGCCTAAACCCTAAACTAACCCTAAACCCTAAACCCTAAACCCGAAACCTTTTACTCTAAACCCAACCCTCCATCCTCTCGGCTGCGCTCCTTCTTTGGCGATTTTGTGTTCCCGTGCAATTCTAGGTTTGGCATTTGACCTCCACGATCGTGATCGCTATTTTATTGCTTGTTTGTGCTTCGTCTGGTTGCTTATGTGATTCTCACTGGATCGTTCAATGGCAGAGGCATCGCTCTCTGCGCAACCAAACTCATCGCTCCTGGATGCGCCGGCTTTAACCTCCGACCCTAAAGGTATTTTGGATCCGATTGCAACCGTTAATGCGCCTGCTATCAAGTCCTTTAAGGACGCTCTTTCTGGTAAGATCCCTTGCTCTAATGCCTCGGTTAACTTAATTTCAACCTCTTTTCATGGATTGCTGGCTGTCATGTGTTCTGACCAGGATGTTGAAAAATTAGCTAAGCCTTTTGAGTTCTCTTTGGTTGGGAAATTCTCTTTCTGCCCTACTCTAGATAATATCGATCTTTCTTCCATAGCTTAAAGCTTTGTCTTCACTATTGGTGATTGATCCTCGACATATCCTCATTCGTTATCAAATGATTTAGATTATTCTGGGTCTTTGGTCGTCGCTCTATTTTGTGTATAATTGTCAAATCGGCTCTTGAAATGGTCACCCTTTTTGATGTCAAGAGGAATCTATTGTTCCTTTATGGCTTTTTTAACATGAGAATTCATATGTTACTCACCAAGTTGTTTTTGGTTGGGGCTCTATTTGGTAGACCCCTTCAAATTGATCAAAACCCGCCGCTAGATCTCGACCATCATTGCGCATCTTGGTTGAGATTGACATTACCAAAAAATACCCCAAAGAAGTTTGGATTGGTTCAGAAAAATTCGGATATAATTAGAAAGTAGAATTTGAAAATTTTCCTGTCTTTTGCACTCACTGTAAGATCCATGGTCATGATCATTCTGAATGCTTTGTGCTACACCCTAACCTTATAAAGAATATATCACAGGATACTAATACCTCTCTTGGAACTAGGAAAACCAATAAGTTAGCTTATGTGCTAAAGCTACTCATAATGGAATTCATCCTCCTACACCCCTTTATTACTTGATTTTCTAATGAAAAATATTCTGAGCTTAGTATAAATATTACTATTGAGGTGTGTGCTGAAACTAATGATAACTTACCTAGCATTACTCCTATTTGTAATAATTTGGCTTCCCATGACAATCCTTTGCTTCATTTGAATCTTAATGACAATTTGAATGGAAATCTTATATTGGATCAAAATAATGTTGATCCTTTGGTGTCAGACCAAAATCTGAATATGCATCATGGCAATGAAAATGATATTTGTACTATTAATGGTGCAAGAATCACCCCTTCTATTTCTCTACAAAGTGATACTCAGGCAATCCAAATTTCTTATTCTAACTCTGATACTGAAGAAGGAGAAATCACCACTACTAAATATTGGGATCTTGCTCTATTCTAGATACCAAAACCAATCCCTTTCGATGGAGATACTTTGGATCTTGATGACCCTTCCAAACTATTATTAAAAAAAATCTTATAAAGCAAAAATGACTAATAATAACTTCACTAGAACCACGTGTTCTTCTTTAACACCCCACAAATAATTCTGTCCTCCTCTCTTCCTTTTTTCCATTTCCTTTTTTTACCTTTTCCTTTTTGGATTTTTATTATGATTAATTTTTTTATTTGGAATATCCGGGGTTATGGGACTCTCCGTGTCCGCACTCATAACATCAAATTTCTTGTCATTATTGAGCCTTTCATTAACTCTTCCAAGATTGCCCATGTTGCTAGATCGCTTAGATTTCAAAATTTCTTCTTCAATCTTAATAATAAAATTTGGTATTTTGGAATAATTCCATCACCATTTCCATCATGATGATCTTGATCAATTGGTTAATGTCAAAATCTCATTAGGTGAGTTTTGGCTTTTGGTTCCTTTATATGCTTCTTGTAATAGAGGTAGGTAGGAACATCCTTTGGAATCACTTAAGAACCTTAGCCTTCAGTTAATCTCCACGGTTGGTTGGGGTGATTTCAACACTATCATTGCTTCTTGAAAGGAGGAGGATGTTCTCTAACCTCCATTCCATGGAATACTTCTCTAATATGATCCTTGATTGCAATCAGATTGACATTGGTTTTTCAGGATCTGATTACATGTGGCATAACTCTAGACTTTGGCAGTGTCTTGATAGGACCCTCTTTAATTCTCTTTGGATCAATCAATGGCCTCTTACTTTGAGCATTTGAGCGAACTTTGTCGATCATGCTCCTCTTTTGATCTCTATCAAAACTCCCCCCTAACCCTTCTACTCCCTCACCTTTTAGATTCCAAAATATGTGGACCCAACATGGCGATTTCACTAATGTTGTTTTCACTAATTGGATGGCTCCTGTTCACCCGGATAATTCCGTTAAAGGCATGATTTGGCTTTGGCTTAAGCTCAAGTGGCTTAAACAAAACCTCAATTGGTGGAACAAGCATATTTTTAAAAATCTTTTTACCAATCTTAAAGCTATGGAATAAGTGGTTTGTTCTCTTGAAGAGGTTGTCTTAACGATCCCGTAGCTTGGAGTTGAGCATTGCCAAAGATTGTTTGATTAATTACCAAAATATGGAGGAAACCTATTGGCGTCAAAAAGCCACTAGCAAACATATTGCTGATGGTGACAGAAACACTAGGTATTTCCATGCTATTTGCAATAAACGAAAAGCTTTAAACTCGATTAAGAAAATTAAGAACTCTAATGATGGCTAGATAACTGATAATAATGAAATTAAGGAATCTGTCATACATCACTTTCAAAATTTATTAAATTCTAATCCTTCGTTAGATACGCCCTCCAACACCCATCTAATCTCTTCTATGATTAGCAATGAGGATAACCATTTGCTCACTATGTGTCCCTTGGAAGTGAAGATTAGTAGTACTCTCAATAGCATGAACACTGATTCTGTTGTTGGCCCAGATGGTTTTATGACTCACTTCTTTCAGGATTGTTGGCCTTTTATTAAATCTGATCTTGTTGATGTTGTTATTGATTTCTTTGATGGCAGCTCTATTCCCAGATATTTTTTAAGTACTTCTATTATCCTTATTCCTAAAACTAATAATCCTGAATCTTGGGGCAATTTTAGACCTATTAGTCTTTGTACCTTTTTCCAAAAACTCATTGCTAAATTAATTAATAATAGGATTAGCCCCCTGCTACCTAAAATCATCTCCCCTAACCAAACTGGCTTCATTAAAAATAGAGCCATATCTGATAATATTCTTCTCGCTCAAGAGCTAGTTCATGACATTGATGTTTCTTCCAGAGGAGGTAATATTCTCTTCAAACTGGACATCTCTAAAGCCTTTGACAACCTCTCATGGGATTTCCTCTTTCAAATCTTACATTTGTTTGGTTTCTCTGATAATTTTATCTGGCTTATAAAAAGTTGTATCAGTAACATCTGGTTTTCTATTATCATAAATGGTGAGTCCCTTGGTTTCTTTACTTTGAGCCATGGTTTGCGTCAAGGTGACCCTCTTTCTCCTTCTCTTTTTATCATTGCTGTTGAATATCTTTCGAGGAGCCTTAATGATCTTTTCATTAAAAAATCTAACATGGTTTTTAAAACTCATGGTGGTTTCTCTGTTTCTCATCTTAGCTTTGCTGATGATTTTATAATCTTCTGCAATGCCTCTCTTCAACATGTTAAAACTATTAAGAATCTCTTAAATGATTTTGGAAAAGTTAGTGGTCTCTTCCTTAATGAAAGAAACTACTATTTTATTCCCTCAGCTAAGATTCCTACCAATAGACTAAATCAAATCTTCAGAATTACTAATTTTAAGCAAAATCAACTTCCCATTAATTATCTCGGGGCTCTGCTTTTTAAAGGCCAGAAAAGATCTCATCTTTTTGATGACCTTATTCAGAAAATTTCTAATAAAATTTCGGTTTGGGAATTTCATTTTCTCTCTTTTTTTAGGCTTGCCTTGATTAAGTGCACTCTTAATTCCATGCCTTTATATCTCATCAAACCATTGTGCCAACCATTTCTATCATCAGAATTGGCGTCTTAAACAAATTTTTAAATACCTCTTCTAAAAAAATGCTCTTGACCTCTTGGTCTAAAGTTGTGGCACTTTTGACGAAGGTGGTCTTGGTTGTAAATCCATAAAAGAAGCTATCAATGCCTTTTCCTATAAACTCTGGTGGAATTTTAAGAGTAATCATAGTCTTTGGGCTAATTTCATGACTGCTAAATATTGCTAGGGTAAGCACCCCCTCATTTGTCCTTTAAAGCGGGTGATTCTCACGTGGAAAAGACTTTGTTACGTCAAATGGGATGTATAACCCTTAATTTTTTGGGGCATTAACTCGGTGCTTCTTTCTTTTGGCAAGATGGAGTGGATGTGGATCCATTGATGACTTACTCTCCACCCATTCCACTTGCTATTAGAGTAAACTCTTTTTTTGGCATAACAATAAGTGGAACAATAGTAAGCTTGCTAATTTTATCCCTTTTACCTTCTTGAATATGGTTACTACAATTCCTATCACTCCTCACAATCAAGACCAGATTCTCTTTAAGCTCTCACATAATGGTGATTTCAACCTCAAAAATGTGTGGCTCCACATTAAAGATACTCATGATTCCTCTATGTGTTCTCCAAACTTTGGAATAACAATATCCCTTCTTCTTATTCTGTTCTTACTTGGCGTATTATGAAAAATTTTATCTCTGTTGATTCCTTGTTGTGGGGTAAAGGGTACCATTTACCCTCTAAATGTCAATGTTGTTTCCTTATTGAGAATGTTAATCATGTTTTTGTTAATGGGACCATTGCTTCTAAACTTTGGATTTGGTATGATGATCTTTTAACACTTGTCAATTTCAATGGCTCTCTTACTTTATATCAACTTCTTGAAGTCTATTTTGATAATACTATTAAAGGTCACATTAAAGTCATCATTGCTATCACTCTTATGGTTCATATGGATGGACCGTAATGATGCAAAAACATCGTGGGATCCCTATGAACCACGTGAGGATTATTGCTAGAACTAAAACAAAATTTGTGACTTGTTTAAAGCCAATCTCATTCATTACAAGACAATTCAAAAGTAAATTTGTGGCCAATAAGCGGGCTTTAACTTCGGACCAACCTTCTTAAATGATGACAAGATTGTCTATTGGAAAAACCTCTTGACCATATTATTAAAATTATCTTGATGGCTCTCTCCCATAATGGCTCTGGTTGTGGTGGCATTTTCAGGAACTCTAAGGGTATAGTACTATGTGCTTTTTCTTATCCCCTTATTTCACCTTGTCCCATTTTGAGCTTATGGCGGTCTAAAGCTCTTGAGATTTTCCTCCAAAATGGGGCTCAATATTTGGATTGAGGTGGATCTTCTCTTGATTGATCTTTTGACTTCCACTAAGATGAGCAGCACTGAATTGTACTACCTCCTTAAGCAAACTAGAGCTCTTCTTTCCCAATTGAATTTCATGTTTGGCATGAAGGAAATGCTTGTGCTGACTATCTTGCCAATCTGGGTGCTAGATCCGATGGTATCATCTTCTTTGATCAAATCACCTTACCCAAACACTTGCATGGGCTGGTTAACTTGGATAATTCTGGGTTTCCTTATCTCAGAACTTAATCTAACCTTTTGATGTAAATTATCTATTCATCCTTTATCTGTATGCCTCTTTATTTTATGGCTTTCTGTTCCTTTTTGTGTCTTTTGTGGATGCTTCACACGGATATTACTTGTTGCCTTGATCTCTATGTCATGATTTGGTGTTTTAATATCTTCTCCTTTATTTGGAGGCTCTCTGCTTTTGGCATTTACACTGATAAAGGGCTGCTGTTGAGCTATGTGCATACTAATACTCTGCATTGGAATTTTGTTGAGCTATGTGTTAGCTGCTATTGGTTTTATAACACCAATCCTATTTGGGATTTTATATCAATGCCTTCATTCTAATCCTAGAGTCTTAATCATTCTGGATGGAGATATTTATTTTGATGGGTTTAATCTGCATTAATTTTTTGCAACTGCTATTTCTCAAAGATATTCTTGCTTGGAGCATCTTAGTTACCTATGTTGTTTCTATGCATTGTGTTAGTGTTCACTATCTTTGGTTGCAATATTTATTTTGATGATTTACTATTAGGTTGTTTGATTTTACGATAATGACTATTGGTGGCTTTTGACATCTTGCTTGTCTCCCTATTAGATCTTGGGGTGATATTCTCTTTACTCTAGCTTGGGTGATGTTTTCCTTTTATTTCTAAGTTATCTTTTATTTTATTTTTTGCATGAAGAGGTTTTGGCCTTTTTGCGATATTTATCTTCTTGGTTGTTTTCTATCTGGATCTGGACATTACATGCTCTCTTTGGAATCCATTTTTTGATTCAGTAGGGTCCTTTTGGTGGGATCTTGTTGTGGGGAGCTTTCTTCTTTTCTTCCACCTACCATGGTTATTTTTTTTTTGGGTTTTCTTACACTTGACCTCCTTACCCCTTTTGGACTTATTATTGCGCAGAACTTTGATATTACTTCTTGGTTATCCTTTTAAGCTTCTTTTACTTTGCTTGGGAGGAATCTCAGGCATTCTATTATTTCTTTCTGCAATGTTTATTTTTTGACCTGGATGGAGTTTCTTTATTGATGTTTATTTAGATCCTTTTGTGTAGGATGTTTCTGAGATTGGGGCCTTGGTCAATCTCTTTTACTGCTAATGTCTGAAGATAATTTATTTTTTACTGGTTATCTTCTCTTGCTCTCTGCAGGAATGGTTTTTCATGTTGGCCTCTCTTTTTGGTTTTTATTGTGTTTACCCTCTTATTCTAGTCCTGTTCTTTACTGTATTTTTTTTTGATCAGGAAAGGTCTTGTTATTCCTTTCAATGCTAGTCATTGGTTTTTTGGGACCTATTTCCAAATTGTTGTCTTTGTGATTTATGGTTGTTTTTTTATTCTTGATTTTCTAACTATTTGTGTTTTTATCAGCTGGGCTATTTTTGATCACACATGTTATTATTGTTTACATCCTAGTACTATTTTCCATAGTCAGAATTCTTCTCTTTTATTATGGGATCCATTTTATGCACTGTCTACTCTTATTGGTTTTTCCTATGGTCAACTTGTTGATACCTCTTTCTTAGTTGTTGGCGATATGGACCCTTGAGTACTTGTCAATCTTGCTGTTTTAGATTTGTTTCCCATACTCGTGAGGTTTGGAGTTACTTAATGGTTTTCATTCTACATTCTTTGAGGTTGTGGTACTATGTTTACTCTGGAAATTACTTGAACTCTTTCATTCTCTATTTTATATCTTTTTCTTAAGATTTCTTTCTTAATAGGTGTAAAACTATTCAATGTCTCCATTGTTGGTTTTGGGTTTTTTTAGTACCTTGCACAAGTTTTCTTTGTTTTTCTTTTGTCTTTGCTACTAACATCTGGATGTATTGGTCTTCCCTCATTGTTTTCCCTCTATGCTATGATGGGAACATAATCTTGAAGATCATTGCTATTGCTTGAAATTAATCAATGGTTTATCTTATATTCATAATTATTGGCCTCACAGTTGTCTTGTCATTATCCTTGGCAAAATTGGATTAATTGACTAAGCAATCTCTCTTGTTTACCTTGAATGTCTCTTCTTGGATTGGCTTGTGGTGGCTGTTCATTAATCCTTCCTTATCTTACTTTGCTCATTCTTATTTTTACATGCGTACGGTGAGTTGGGGTTTTCTTGACTTTCTTGCTCCTTGACTTAATTACTTTTGTCCAAGGTAGGACATTGAGCATCAAATGGTTGCAACCTTCCTTATTTGTTACTTTGTTTGTGAAATCCCATGTCTACTTTAATATCTCTTGCGAGAATGGGTGTATCATTGCCTCCATTGTTGGTTTTTTTGTCTTAGAGTACCTTGTTGACAAGTGCTCTTATTTTCTTTTGTCTTATTTTTTTTTTGCTAATATCTACATGTTGATCTTTCTGTTGTTATTTCTCTCTTGGCTATGATAAGAACATGCAGATCATGAGCACTCTTCTGTTTTACCTGCTCTTAATCATTGTTTTATCTTTTATAGATAGTTGGGTTATTGCTCACCCAGCTGGTTTTTACTATCATTGCTTTTGGCAGCGGATTATTTTTTGCTACTAAGCAACATTCTTATTTTTTTGCTCGATTGTCTCTTCTGGAATGTTTTGTGGTGGGTGCTCTCTACCTAATATTTTACTATCTATTTTTTCCAGTCGATTTACTGCGTGGTCAATTGTTTTGGGGGGGTTTCTTGACTTTCGGTATCTTGCGACTTACTTAATTCATGGCAATGTGGTGTCTATTTGTTGTTTTCGCTTATGGGCTTTGACTGAAAATCATTTTATTTCTTGCCTCTCTTATCTTTTTCTTTGTTAGACTAATGCAGACCACTGTTAAGATGATCTTAACTAATTCATATTCAAACATTATCATGCTCTATCTCTTGGGTACTTATGTGAGCTTCTTGAAAATGATGAACTTCTTATATTGGTGTTGGGAATTCATTGACATGGTGTCTTATACCAGGTCTTATTTCGGATGGGTCCTTTCTCATTTGGCTTTTTTGACTCTCTATCTGTATATGGTTTTGATTATATTTGCAGGTACTAAGGATATCAAGACTTTTATCAAATGGATGCAATACAGGTTTGTTGGCTATGATGGCTGTGATGATTTCACTCCCTTTTGGTTTGGTAGTAGCTCTTATGATGTAACCCTTCTGCTGAAGTCTGGATGCTCATATTTTCCTCTGCCCCAACTTGGTGTGACTGAGCCTGAGCCTTCTCTATCACAACTCTTTACTATCATTCTCAGATTATGCAGTTTTTAGTTATCATTTTTTTGTATTACCTTAACTTCTCTAACATCTTTCTGTTTACATTCTTGCAGGTGCTTCTCTATTGTTCTCTTGTAGGTTTGCTCCATGTGTCATGCATTCTCCCATCCGCAGAGCATTGGCCTAATCTTCCATTATTATGTTAATCAATTTGTATCTTTTGATTGCTTTATTGTTTTCTTTTGCTTTTGGTACTTAGATTGTGGGATTTACTCTGATTGTAGCTCTTTGAGCAATAATTCTAGAGTTTATCCCCTTTAAGGACCTTGTAACCCTCTTTTTGTGGCAATAAAATTCCCTTACATGGGGTTCCCCCAAAAAAAAAACCTTTTACTCTAAACCCTAAACCTTAAACCCTAAACCCTAAACCCTATACACTAAAACTTAAACCCTAAACCCTTAAACTAATAAACTAAATAAAACTTAAAACCTAAACCCTAAACCCTTAACCTAAACCTTATATAAACCCTAAACTAAACTTAATTTTCATTCATTTTAGTCCTTTGTCTAAAGTCTTTGTGGTTGTTGGCTACTTGTCATTTGAGACTAGATTAAACATAA